>VXBI01009243.1:901930-1047361 GCA_013397375.1 Toxostoma redivivum | reverse complement strand
TGTGTGTGTGTGTGTGTGTGTGTGCGCGCGCGCGCGCGTGTCCTAGCAGTTCTGCATTGCAACACTTGCTAGTGGAGAAGCAAGAGAAACCCCCCGGAATTTGGATTAAAAAAAAAAAAAATCAAAAATTTACCTGGGGTCCCTGGCTTATTTCTTCTTTTTCGTTTTTAATAGTCCCTCTCAGCAAAGTGAGAGACAGGGATCGCAGGCAGGGAAAAGTCCTCAAGGACCCCGTGATCCTGGAGGAACCTGAACAGGACCCTCGTGCGGACATGTGCGGCTTTCCTGTGCACTCCTGGAGGCTCGGTACGGCCGCGGGGTTCCTGCCACAGTAGATCCAGCCCTGGGAAACGGCGCGTCTTATTCGTCTCTGTGTGGTTACTAACCTTCCCCCATCCCTCCCCTTCCCCGCTAGCACTCGCTCTCTCGCACACACACTGTCTCTTTTCTTCTTGAGCACACACGCACACCCCTAGAGCCTCGGAAGCGACTCTCCTTTCTGCTAGCATGGGTCCCCTGGCATCATGAACGTTATTCTCTCTCCCTGGCTGGAATTCAGACTGCCCGTCTGTAGGTGTCTTGTGCCTTGACCATGCACCTGAGAATAGACCCCAGCATTTGCCCGGGACGCCGCCCCGCCTGGACCCTGTGGATGTGCTCCCTCTTTTGGGGATGTATCGTCAGCTCTGTGTGGAGTTCCTCTAACGTGGCTTCATCTGCCTCCTCTTCCTCGTCTGTTTCTCAGGCTCAGTATGAGCATCACTTCCACGGCAGCAAGCACCACTCTGTGCCTATCTCTATCTACCGCTCCCCTGTCTCCCTCCGAGGAGGACACGGTGGGTTCCCACTCTTGTTTCTTTCTAACCCTTTTGCAGAGAAGTTGGAGCAGAAGAGGGGGAGCAGGGACGATGGCCGTGTCTCTGGGGGAGGGGGGGTCCTCCCTGCCCCTCATATTTCGCTCCCTTCCCCTATAACCCTCCACTCCTCTCCTGCCGCCTCCCTGAGCAGAGCCTAGGGCTGAGGACGCACCGCGAGCCAACTTCCCGGCCGGTGTGGTCCAGCAGGACGCAGGGTGGGGGCCGGGGCGGGCTCGGGTCGCTCCGTGTCAGACGGCAGCGCCGAACAGCTCGGGACGGCGGAAGGGCATCCGTTCCCGTCCCGCTGGCATCCTGCGACGGGGAATCACTAACTCCCTAGCTTGCAGCGACTGACATGGTCATTGCAGCAGCTCATCTTCCACGCCGGCCACCCTCGTTTTCCGGTCGCCCAGCTGCGGGAGGGCCAACCGGGGCCTCAGGGAATTGCCGCCGCCGCTCCTCCCCTGTCTGCGCGCTCGCAGCGTTCCTGGGTGAGGATAGAAAGGGGCGTACAAAGGAATATGCGAGGTCTCATTCCTGCTCCTGGCTTATTGCTTGGTATCTGGTAGTGTCTTCCTGGGAAGCCCTGGGGCAGGAAATAATAGGGAGTAGGTTTTCACTCTGACAGCAAGAGAGGAGGGGAAGAGGGTGTCTGTGAGATGCCAAGAGGGAGTGAGAGGGCCAGCATCGTGCCCCTGAAATGCTGAGCAATGCTCAGCGGCTGGACCTACACAGCCTCTTACCCAGCTATCTCAAGTCTCCCCACCCTGACAGGAGTTGGCCTAGGCCTGTTTGACATGGGGGCTCTCCCTCATCTCCACCTTCTCCTGTCTTCTGTCCTTGTCCCTTAACTTCTATTTGCAGTCATATCAGCTGGGAGAGGCAGGCAGGCCAAGGCCTGGCCCTTTCCCTCCACAGCTGCAGGTCAGGGTCAGGTCTGGCCTTCCATCATAGGAGTATTCACCTAGAGATTCACATTTGTGCAAAGCCAGAAGAAGAAGAACTAGTATCAGAAATGAGGCATAGAAGCACTTTGAAGAAGAGGGAAGGGAAGGAAGGAAGAGCCCTGGTACAGTTGGTTGAAATGCCGCATGATATGGCCGCAGCAGGGACTATGAGGATGTGCTGGCAGGGCTGTGTCAGGGTTACATGGATATTGAAACCTGGAGCACCCTGGTTATGTGCTCAGATGACCAGCAGAGCAGTCTGAAGGGTTCAAACGGCACAGCGATGAATGGATTATCAATGGCATCTCTAGGTACATTGGTAGAGTTGTAGAAGAAGGTTGGTATTACAGGTCTGAGCCAAGGCACGTTGGAGAGGGAAAGGGCTCAGGAGATTAGCCAGGATGCAGATGCTGCAGGTCACAGCTGAGCACCAGCGGAGCAGGGCTGTGCTTGCAGGAGGTGCTCTGGCAGAGCTTCTGGAGGGCATTGGAAGAGGGTGACAGGGAGCTCTGCAAGGTAGGTCGTCAATGCTCTGGCAGTGCAGGAGGGGGAGCCCAGGGCACTGCAGAATAGCACCGTACTGCAGAGGCGAGGACTCAGGACTGAAGTGGTAGTGGGTGCAGTAGGTTGAGGGGGAGCTGTTCAGCCATTTCTGCAGACACAAGTGGCACTGTCTTTTCAGCCTATCAAACTCCTACTTCTGCTCCAAAGTTCACATCCATCCTAAAATGCAAGAGAAACATTCAGGCCCCACATGGGAAGGGAACCAATGCCATGCCAGACATCAAGACCATCTGTTAAGCACAACCCATGTGAAACTCAGTTATGGGTTATTAATCACTAGCAGCAGGAGCCCTGTTATTTGCAGCAATGCTTGAGGACCATGTGAGAGAGTCCCTGTTGTGCTAGAGCAAGAAATATGAGGGATCAGCCAGTCACTGCCTCAAACTGTTTTCAACAGCCCAGCTTATGTAGCTTAGTTCTCCTGTGATGAAAGGGGATAGCAAAGCTGGCTCATAGGTCGCTTGTGAGGAAAGGAGAGAAGGATGTCACAAAATGTGATAGTGTTTGGCTTTGCTGTAAAAGTCTGTGTAAGAGTCTACAGTAAGTTTCCTGGTCAGGAAATGATAGTTCTTTTCTCCTTGATGGCTTTTCCATCTGCCCTGAAAGTCAAGCAAAGCTTCATGTAAGAGCTAGGGGCAAAAGCAGTTATCAACTTCAGTGAGAAACAGGCATTTTTTTGGTGTCCCCATTGCAGAAAGGAATCAAAGGAAATAGAGGGTTCAGGGAGATCAGGGTAGTACATAAGTCAGTGTGAGTTGTTTGGGTTTTTTGTGGGTTTTTTTTTTCTTTCTTTTTTTTTTGTTTAAATTTTTCTTTCCTCATTGTCCTGTGTAGCAAAGCTACATAAAAATCCCCTTTGGCCATGAATAAGGAGGTGAATGGGATGGACAGAGAGAGGGAGATTGAGGGAGAGAGAGGAAGAAGAGACCACAAAGACAGCTGGTCTTGGAAACATGCATGGTTTATTTTTGTGTGTTCTTTCACTGTTGCACAACAGAGGCCCTTGGAACTTGGATCTGTAACAGCGTTGAGGCGTCAGATTCCAAGGAGGCTGTGCAGTCCCTGTGTTTCTTGGGATTTAGATTATTTGTTTTTCCTAGAGGGAAATAAGAAATTCATTCTGATTGCTGCCCTGCTTGGTGGCTACATTAATACTGGTTTTGGAAGGAATCAGATCAGGCTCATGGCCACCCTGCTGTGATGTCTTCCAGCCCCACAGTGCTGACCACTGGGACTCAGTCTTGTATTTAAACATATTTTCCTTTTTTCTCCTACATCCCAGTGGATTTCAATGTGTTTGAAGAAGCAAATTAATATCTAGCACAGAGGAAAAATAAATGTCTCATGAGCAGTGAACAGTTGTTTGGAGTCTGTGTCTCGTGCTCCTTTAAAATCAGTGGAATACCTTCTTGTGGCAGGTCCTTGAGCAGGACCAGGCCCAGCTCTGGCAGTCGCTACTGTGCTGGTGTTAGAGAGTTAATTCTGAAATCACCAAGCTGGTGCTTTACAGTAGTTGGGCTGCAACCTGCAAATGCAAAACTTGGCAGAGCGCATCTTCTCAAGGAGAAAGTCTTTCCAACAGCTTTACTTCCTTGTCAGCACAGGAGGGAGCTTGGCCAGGCAGGGGACTTCAGCAAGTTAGAACAAATCTTTTTTCCATGTGAGGACCTTCCTAGACTAGCAGAATCTTTATCCCTGAATAATAGGAAGGGAAATCCTTGATTCCTTTTTGTTTTACTAGGGGCTTGTGAAACAGAGGGAGGAAAGAAGCTGGGGCTGTATTTATTGAAATTTCACATGTGCTGAATCCTCCTGTCTCTCCTGGGCTATTTAGCACCGTGCTGGGTCAGCTGCTTTACCGGTGCCTGCAGCAGTGACTTCACAGCCCCTCTTTCCACATCTTCATTGCCTCAGCTGATGAATAATGCGTGCCTCTGGTTGACAGAGAAAATGAAGGGATTTGTGCGTGTTTGGTCTTAGTGATGAATTAATTAATTTGTTTTCTCTTTTACTCCTCCAGCTGTTTGTTCTCTGGCTGTCCTTAATGGCTCTGGAGCAGGGGTGCACAGAGGCAGTGTGTGATGCCTTGTACAGATTGCCCCTGCCTGCAGGGACTGCTCTGCAGCTATGGGAGCAATGGTGGGCACGGGATAGTTTCTCTTCATTTTCACTCTTTGGGGCCTAGGCTAGCCCAAGCTGTTGCACTAGTCATAGGAAAAAGTGTAGGTGTGTTGTGAGGACTGGTAGTAAGCAATCACCAGATATTGTGGGTATAACTCTCAGGCTGAATCAATTCTTAGAAGTTCTATTACTTATATGAAGTATTTCCTTCTCATGTATTTTTTAAAAGCAGAAAATGAGAGTGAATGCTTGGACAAAGCAAGAAAGTGTTTCCATAAAATAGGCAGGTATTCTGCAAACCCGTGTCAAAGATTGCCACACACAGCTCTAGCCATGTACTGTTTTTAAAATATGTGTGTCCTTGCTGCTCCTGTGTCATCTATTCCTCCTCTAAAGATTCTATGTTCTTGCAATCCTGCCTTTTCTTTATGATAGGAAACAAATTCCCCATCCTTGGCACTGCCCATTCCCCAGTAAAAAGCAGGACCTTTCCTTTCCTCCTTCACAGATTTCTTTGAGCAAAGATTGGTAGCTTTAACAAAATGGAAAAAAATCACTCTGTACAGAGCTGTCAGCGATCCAGCAAAATGAACTTCATTTGGAGCTGAAATTAAGTTTGCAATTAAGTTCTGCAAAGGTGAAAAGCTAGAAGTCTGTCTACTTTCTGTGACTTTCCTTTATTCTCGTATCAACAATGAAGACTAATTTTTTGGCAAAGGCTATTGCTGCTGTATGCCTGAATGTTTACATTCCCTTCCTCAGAGATATTAACAATGATTAATTATTTTTAAAGGAAATCTCCTTAAATTATCTCAAGATAGCTATCCAGAAATCAAAGCATCTAAACTTATTCACTTGGAGTTTTAAGTGATCGTAGCTGTGCTTCTTCCCTCCCTATGCTGACTCTGTAGCTCTTCTGAGAAAGCAGAGTTTTCAGCAGTTGAACACAGAAAATGTCTGATATGTACAAAAGCTGTTTCCTCAAAATGAGATTGCTATTTGACTTATCCTTTGCATGCTTTTCTATGAAACAATTTTTGATCAGGTGCTTTGACTTCTCATTCTTTGCACTGTATTAACTTGGGCATTCCCAACTTGGAATAGTTTGCATTGATCTCCAAAACTGATGTTAAAGTCTGTTCACCTGGTACATGCTCTTAGGAGATCCCAATGATCTTATGAGGTCTGGAACATGAGAAACTTACTGTTGAACCCTGTCAGTCTTATTTAATATATGTCTCTGTGCTCTTTGAAACATTGCTCAGACCTATACTGCTAAAGATATAGTCTCTTAAGACGTGTAAAAAAGCCTCCTCTGAAGGCTACTTCATGTTTGCTCAGTATGTCATAGCACATATTGGAAAAGGGGCAGTGCTAGTCCTAGTCAGAATTAGATCAGGGCTTTCTTCCTCCTTTCCTTTGCAATTTAGACTGGAAAGTGGTTTCTTTTCTTTATTGTTTCTGCTTTTGGGTAATACAACCCTGACTTTTCAAGCAACTGCCACATTCTGCGGCAGAGGTGACTACATTCCAAAGACAGATGAAGGATCCTGCTGTATGCTTTGTATAGGCATTGATGTTGTGAAGAATATGTAGTTGTGTGACATCAGCTGTGTAGTTAGAATACTGCAGAATGAGAATGTTACCTTTTAGATTATTTCTGCACTTAAAAAGATAATTTTTTTTTTCTTAATAAATCTGGCTAGTTTTTCTTGTTTTCTTTTTCTTTCTCTTCTTTTGCCATGCATGAAAATATATGCTTGAACAGTGTTATGACTGTTCTGGGTCATTGTTACTAGCCACTGGGTTATTATATACTGTGCTGTTGGGAGCTCCAAATTCCCTATGCATCTCACTAGAAAGAGGAAAATGCACCTAGATCGTGTGCACTTGTGACAATACTGACAAGAACAGAACAATCTCCCGCTGGTGGTGGGGAAGTTCCACAGTTTGCCATACAGAAGGTAACTGAATTAAGAGCTGGAGCTTCTAAGTGCAAGGAGTATAAGTTTTGTCTGGGAAGTACAAAGGATGACCATTCTTCTGTTTTTCCTTTTCTGTGTGCTGTGCTTTAAGAAGACCAGCTCTCTTTGTAGCTGCCCAGGACGACAGTCCTGTGCTGATTGGCTGCCTTGGGTTTTTTTGTTTGCATGTTTGGGGGTTTTTTGGGTTTTTGTTTGGTTTTTTTGTTTGTTTTGTTTCTTTTTTTTTAAGTTTGGGTTTTTCTGGTTTTTATTTTTCACTTGCTGATCTGGTGGTTTTTGATAACTATGAAAGGTCATTTGTACGAGCAAAAAAAAAAAAATTAAAAAATGGCTTTCATGTCTTCTGTGTAACCTCTGTACACAAGACAACATGCAATTGACCGATGGCTCTGATTTGTTGTATGACCTTGACATGACATGACAAGACATTACTTTACTTTCTGACTTATTTTCCTCATCTGTGAAATTAAGAGAAAACTGTTTTTTCACCTAGGTTAGGTAAGCAGTTCTGGTGCAATTGTGTGCTTTGAGATCCCTGGCCGGGAGCCATAGCAATGAATGAAACCTCAGTAGTCCTTTTGGGCTTTAGATATCAGAGAACTTTGAAAGAGCAGCTGGCTTGTAGCTCTTCTTGAAGGACAAGCAAATTCTCAATGTAGATCCTAGTAGTGTTTTCCCTTACGGCTTTAAAATCTGGATAGGCTCTCGTGCCAAATCCCAAATTGGTGTTGCTGAAGGAGGAGGACAGAATTTTGGCAGAGTGCTGGCTGTGCCAAACTCCAGGGAGCCACTGGAGCCAGGGCCCTGTGATTCACCATGGCTCTCTCACCACTCTTGCATATTACTTCTCTTGCGTTCTGTGTGTGTGTGTTGTTTTTGCACATTAAAACAACTACTTATATCCCTGAGTGACTTTCCCCCAAACTATGAATTTAAAGTACTTCCAAAACTATTTTTTAGAATTTGAATATAATTATATGCTTTGGGTGTAAATTCTGGGTTTTGCTACATAAGAAACTAATGGAAATGATCTGCCTGTTCCTGTAGTTTACAGATTATACACTTTATATCTGGGGATGTATATTTAGGCTGCTTTTCTATATGGTATATTAAGATGAAAATGACGTTAGTGTGAGCTATAGTGGTTGCAAAGCATGAATAGTGGGGCTGATAAAGGACATTACTAAATCAATCCAGTGCTAAGGTTTACATTATCATCTCTTAGTCTTGCATCTTTAGTCTCTTTGCATTCTTGATGATGGAGGGCAGAAAAGGGGGAAGTATTTTACAATCTACAGAGGGTCTTGTGTCTGCAGAAGATCAAGGGACAGGGTGAATGAATCAGAAAGATGTAAAAATATTGCTAAAAAGAGACCCTTTACTTATTCTGTGAATACCATATAGTAAAGAATGAGGGAAGACTTTGTTTTCCAGAGGGCTCAGGAAGAGAGTACCATCAGTTTAGTCAGCAGTCCAGACTCCATTTAATAACTTCAGAGGGAATCAGTTTCTATGCTATCCTTGGAACTTGATTTTGAATTTAGAAAAAAAGTAAGCATATTGATCAGTCAAGATATTGAAAGATTATTAATCTACATTAATAAAATAAAATTATTCAAATATTATTAATCTACATTAATCAGATCAAATTATTGGAAAGTTATTAATCTAAATTAAGATCAAATTTTTGGAAGGGGGAAGGAAGTGAAGTTTGGTGAAGTTGATCTTTAATGTAATTCTGCATGACAAGAACTGATTTTTTGGACATGTTTGATGAGCCTTTTGCTTCCTTGCTCATCTGCTGCACTGCCCAGTGGGGGTTTTCATGGCTTCCTGTCATGATCCTGCAGTTGCAGCAGCCTGCTGTTCCTGCTCCTGCTCCAACTGGTTCACTTAATGACTCCAGCCAGTGGAGACTTTAACGGGGTGAGATCTGAAAATATTTCTGTTTAGCTGGTTCTAGGTGTTTGCTGTCTCAGCTACCAATGTTTCAGTGCACAACAGTCCTCCTTTTCTGATGATTTCAACCATGAGCATGAGGACAAAGCAGCAGAGACTGGAAATTCCCCAAGTAGTGTTGGAAAGTCAACTACAGGGTGTTTAAGAGAGAGAACCCATAATTGATACAACAGACCTGAAATTGTTGAAGAAATTCAGGTGTTTCCAAAGAAGAGAATTAAAAAAAAAAATAGAAAAAATAAAAAGAGAAAAAAAAATCTTTTAATTGACTGATTTTATTTGGTTGTTACATTGACTGGACTACACATAGAAAATGGGTTCTGCCAAGGTCTCTCCTTGGCTTCTTCTCTGGAAAGATTCTCACTGTCTGATTTAACACTTAAGAATTCCCATGTTTTTTGCATTAAAGCTTTCATCTTTTGTAACGTCCTGAGTTATGGTGGTCATTGGAGACAGTTTTGCTCCAAAGACTCTTGGAGCTTGCAGTTATAAAGGCATGTGGATTTTTAGTATCTGGTGAAGTGAAAGTAGAAACAGTAGGTTGAAACCCGATATTTTTCTTTTTCCTTTATTTGATCTTGATTTACTTGTCTGATGGTAGCTCATCTCAGCTTTTCTCATATTCTGATTATGCTGATAATTACGATATTCTGCGCTTTCACAGGAGAGTTTGTCATTCACCGATGTTAACTGAGTACAGTGTTTAGGAATGCTGGGGGCCTGGATAGGACCTTGAGTGATCCTCAGTTTATGTGGCCTACATCTAGTCATGTGCTTGTGTAACGTCTCTGTAGGATGACCTCTGCTCCCCCAATGTCATCTTTTCTTTGTAGTTTAGTAATGAATGCCAAAGCTATTCTAAGTTTCCCTGATCTTGCTTCCCTGTCTACAGTCCAGCATATTTCTGTCAGTGTAGGTTTGGAAGATACTGATGGCTTTGAATGCATTTTCACTTTTTATTATCTCACCATGGAGATAATGCTCTCCTTCCTGTCCCCTCATGCATTCAGAGGCAGTTCATTAGAGGCAAGGAAAAGACAAAGAAATTAATTTTCCTTGAGAAATGTATTCAGCACCTTAGAGAGGCTTGAAGAAGAGAAACAGAGCAGAGAATTCTTACTAACTTATTTTCAAAATTTTTTTGTTTTTTTGGTTTTTTTTGTTTTTGTTTTTGTTTTTCATGGAGAATTTGGATACAAAAAGTGCCTGTGCCCTACAAACATCCATTTACCTAGTAACTTATTTTTCTGACACTAGGTACGATGAACATGCCAGGATTGCAGTAGGCTGGAATAGAATAAGGGGATGTGGGTGCCTATCCTTCAAAATCTACGTGCATTTGCTTAATATTAAAAGAATATAGTATTAAAAGTTGCTTAGTTGCTTAGTGTTAAAAGAATATATCTTGTAACCAAATACCAAGGCAAATGCTGCTCAGATGGCAGTGGCAAATTCTGTCAGTGGTGTGTATCAAAGCTTATTTCAGTTCAGGTAATTGTTATTCCAGACAGGTTAATTTCTGTTTAACAAGCCATATACTCAGCTACTTTTCCTGGCCCAATCATTAGGAAATATACACTAGCAAAATAAATATATATATATGTAAATAATTTTTAAAGGGAAAATACATTAAATAAACAGGACAGGAAGGAGCAGTATCAGAGCTCAGCAAAGTGGCTGCCCTTTTGGCTCCTCTTCATCTGAGCTGAGGAGTTTCAAGGGCTCTGAAGAAGGCTGTGGGATATGCATCTTGTCTACCAGAGCCCCAAGTTGCTGATGTTCAATGTACAGTGGTCTTTTAGCCACAGACTTTTGACCTTGGATCTAGTAGTCTTCAGAGTATTCTATATGTTCTGTAAGTCCAGTTACTGTGATTATTGAATCATCCATTTAGGTTTCTTTTTTATCTTTTTTTCACCACATGTTTTTGGAATTCTTATTGTCAATATCTAGAACAAGACATTAATAAATTTAACTTATTGTTAACTTATTGAATTAACTTATTGTATTTACTTATTCTCCCTCCATTTTTTTATGGAGGGAGAAGGGGTGGATTCTGCTGCTGCTTGGCAAGAGGAGAGCTGTGCAGTGCTTTATTTGTATTCCTAAGAAGGTCACTAGGGCAAGCCTAGGTAAAGGCAGGGCTGTATGGCAGTCAGCAGTGGTGCCTCGGGGTATGTGCTTGCCGTGCCTGTGCTCCTCTGTTACACAAGAGACTGTTCAAATGCAGTGTCTGAATAGTGGGCATGTTTGCCAGGGCACCCTTCCATGTGTACATGGGGATATGTGCAGTACTTCTCCTCGGGTAACTTGCTTCTCTTCAGAAGCAATATCTGGTTTTTAGATTGCTGCTGAGGTTTAGGATGGTGCTTAATTCATGATCATAAGGAAGCTGAGTTCAGATACAGGAAAGAGCTAGGGGCTGTGTGTGGAGAGTATTTCCTTCTAAATACTATGTAGTGACAAAGCAGTCATATCTGCAGGATCTCTTTTTTTTTATCACATTTCATTCCCTGAGCAACCATTCTGTGGCAACCCTTTTCTAGAATCTTTTTGAATTCCTGGATCCAAGGGCACCTACTAGAGAGCATGATTTAGTCCCTGGCCTTCATGTAGCTGAACTTGACCATATTTACAGAAGTCCTAGTTAGTCAAGAAGTTTAAAATATGGCAACAAAGTCCCTGATATATTATAATGAGGCAGTATTACCATTTTATACTGCAGTGCTAATGATTTCTAATTATTTGGAAAGTAAATTATTTATAAATAAAATAAGGTTAAAAATAACTAATTGTTCTTACCTACATGGTCCTCAAACAAAAAAAAATATGCAATGGGTGAATCTTGTAAAAGACAAGGTTTCTGTTGTCTTTGCTGTTTTACTTCATCTTTGCTTTGGATGTCTTTGCATGAATCACAGAACAACAGTGTAGTCATTCCAAAAGACCTGGTGGGAAAGTTTTAGGATCCTGACATGCAAACCTAGGCTCTATGAGTTCATGGACAAGACTATGCTATTAGAAAATCATTTGGAGTCTTTATAGTTTTGTAGGGTACAGTCTTACAGTAGCAAAGATTCAGGAACTGAAAAAGATTTTTGGTTCAAATAACAGTTGAGTCATGGATTCTGTCAGTAATCTCTGAGGACAAAGCCTGGAAAATGTGTGAGTGAATGTAGAAATTCACTGATAAAGAAATCCTGATTTAGAGTTGAGGTAAGCAAGGGACTAAACTGTCCCAGAATGCTGAGCTGCAGATAAACTCACAGTACAATCAATGATAAGTCAGCACCAGTTATGGTTAGATGTTGATACACAATTTGAAGAGACATATCCAACCTGAAGGAAGAAATTAATCACAGAAGATTACAAGAATTTCTGTATACACTGGTCCATCTGGTCTGGTATTCTGTCTCTTGACTGTGGCCAGTGCCAGATGCTACAGATGGATGCAAATAACCTCTTTGATACGTTTAATTGTATTAAATCCCAAGGGAGGGTTGTATTTTTTTTCCTTGACCTCACAAATGGTGATCACCTTATGCCATAAAGAACCGAGAAGGAGACTCATTGCAGTTTTGTCATAGTTATAATATTTCATATGCTGTTCTGTATTAGTAAGTCTTTTATTCACTTTTTCCCTAGCTATTTTTAAATTGCTATCTCAAAGCATTTTATGCAGCTTGTTAGACCATCACAGCACTGATAAAGGGCAAGCAACCAGTTTTTGTATTTCTTATTCTAAGATGAGAAAATGGGACATGGAGAGGCAAAGAAGTTTGCTGAGTCAGAAACTGTTGCCACATTTAAACAGTCCAAGTTCTGCTGAAATCCCGGGGTTTACTGCTTTCTGTCACTTCAGTCCAGGTTATCAGGATGCCTAATTGGAAGTACCTAAAAGGCTTTGAAGGTTAATAGAATTTAGGTTATCTGAATGTGGCTGTGCACAAAGTCAAGGCTCACAGTACAACCTGGCACTGGTGGCATCCGATCCAGTGCACTTTTCACATTGCAATTGCATGGTGGCATGGTTGAATTTCTGTCTAAGATTTCTTTGCTGCAATACATAAACAGGGAAGGGAGACATATGAATAATTAGTTTGACACTACCAGGAAGCATTGCACATCATGATTAATCCATCCATGTACTTTTAGTCTAATATGTCTAAAATACTTACTGTTTTTTCTTGAAAAATTATGGATTGTGGATAGATTGTTGGTACAGTGCTTGTCCATATCTTCCTGAAATATTTGGCTTGCTGCACATGAATTACAGCATTTATCTCTTTTACTTCCTAATAGCAACCCACATCATGGATTTCTGAGGACCAGAAGTATGATGTGTGTGTGAAAGAGAGACTATACATTGCTTTGCAGAAAAGCTGATTTTATTTGCATTTGTGTCTAGTAATAATAACGTTGGCCATGTTAAATGGTGCCAGCAATTTTTTCTCCTCTGCTTCCAAACTGTGACATTAAGCCTGTTGTGTCCAGTGTCAGACAGCAGCTGCCAGGTACTCACAGTGTTTCACTTACAGTCCATGGTGCATGGAAAAAAGTCCTTTCTATGCAGTGTTTTCATCTAAACTAATGTAAATCTCCCAGAGAGCAGCTTTCACATGAGAGTGTCCCAAAGGGAAAGAGGCAGAGTAGTCTAAGAAAGGAATATGGAAACAACTTGTGGATATGTGTCATGGTTTAACCCTGCCTTCTGTTGTCACTCTAGGCAAATCAGACCTTGACCTCTGTGTATTCTAAAATCCCAGGTGGTAATGGGGAGTTGAAATAGTTGCATATTTCCTTGTCTTGGGAGACATAACCAGCCTGATCTTACTTTTGCCATTACAAACCAGAAGACATTTAGCATCAAGAAGAGTCTGTTGTGTTGGCCCCTCCGTGCTCTCAGCTGGCTACAGGTCACATCAGTTCCCTTGCTGTCACAATCTGTACCTGCCTATCTAAAGAAATAGCTCTGATCTGAGTATCCTAGTTTCAGCCTCAGCTGTACATTGTGCCAACTTCAGATGAAAATCTTTATTGATCTCTTGTATTTGTCTAGCAGTTGGAAGACTCAGCCAGAGAAAAGGGATTCCAGGGAACTTATGATCTGGGCAGAAAGGACTTGCATTTGTTGTTGTAATGTGTGATGTGAATAGAGTAGGGTACAGAGAATAAAGAGCTGTCCCATCTATTTTACTCGAGATTTTTTTTTTTTCATATGGACAAAACTCCAAAAAGCTGAAAATGTTGAATTGGCTATTCCAAGGAATCCAGAGATTAGCCCAAGTAACTTCTTTAAGCAGTTACAGCTTGAGAGAGATTGGCATATCTTTTTGTGAAACATCCAAGAACCAGATGCAAAATAATGGCAATGCAACCCTTTTGTCTGTGCACAGACACACCCATTGTGTACATCTGCTTATGGCTTAACACCATACGCAGGAATTTAAACAGAAAAACATTAAACTTCTACAAGAAAACTAGTGTCATTAAAAGATGTTCTCCCAAAACTCAATTCTTCTCTCTAATGCCTGTACTTCAGATTACTTCTGCAACAGTCTTGCCAAGTTCATCCCTAGGAACAAAATTCCTTTAATGAAACCAAGCACAGACTGCCTGGTTTCTGTAGTCACCACAGTAAAACATTACTCACAGTAAACAGTCCTGGATTTAACATATGTATGATCCAGCCTGTTAATCAGTGTTGCAAAGTCATCCAGTACTTGCAAAGGTCCTCATGGAACCAAAGCCGGGGAAAATAGAAACCTGCCATATAACATGGCAAATTCCCACAGACACTGAGTAAATAGAAACATCCAGTTAACAGGGGGAGAACATTTTTCACAAATAACTACTCTAACCTATTAGCCCTGATCCTCAAGAGAGTACTTCAAAACAGTTTTGAAGAAAGATCTTGGAAACTAAAATTTGTTACTGCTAAAAGTCAAAAGCTGAGGGTAGCAATAATAATTTATTGTACATAGTATTTCTTCTTATGTCCTGCTGCCTGTGAACTCTTCATATCCTATAGGCAATAATTAGTTCTCCCTCTGTTCAACTGAGGGAGAGACCCTATTACCATTGCTAGTACCATTCCCCATGGAGCCACAGGTAATGGTACTCTTGCCTCAAATTGACTAATTTATTAGATTACAGTGTTAAATTCCGAGCTATTGGTATAAACCTGCATGTGGTTTTGAAAGCTGTTGCTATATTCTTAGATCTAAATAGGGTTTATGTTCTTTATGTTTTGAATTTTTTCCTTCTATACTGGTTGGGCTACTAAAGACAAATCTTGTTCATTTATAACTATTAATCATCATGGGTATAAAACCATCATGTTTTTAAAATTTTTGAAGTATTTATTTATTAAGCTTTTCAAACAAAAACCATGTTTTTAATGGAACTCAAAACCTTATTAAATGCCTAAACTTGTTTAAAACTGAATACAGAGCAATCGCTAAAAATAGTTTACTTCTGATGAATTACCCTTCAGTGGAAAATTCTGAACCAATGCTAGTAAAAAAATAAACGCAAACAAAAACTCACGTATATGCCATTAGAACCATTCTGAAAGCCTGGGTTACAAGAGCATTAATCCATTTAGAAGGCTCCCAAAATAGTTGTTGTTATTTCTGTTGTACTTGATACATTGCGGATTGAACAGCAGGGGGAATGAGAAAAATTTCTGGACTTAAGCTATAGGTGATTAGGGCTCTGGAAGTGAGTATTCTAAACCATGCTTCTTTGCACAGTTTTAGGCTTAAAACTGAATATTTGTTGTATTATGACTCTATAGCTGATATTTTTAACTGAAGAGGAATTTTTAAACTGAAATTGCTGCCAGTGAAATTCTGAGAAAAATCATTCAAAGATATGAAGCAATGTCATACATCAGTTATAAGGTCACAGCATTATTTTAACTGCCACTGTGTAATAACCCAGTGCTGTAGGTTTTTCTAAACCCAGCTGTAGTTGTGGGCTTGTTAAAGTGTCATTGATTCTCTTACAAAAATATTTCATAGTGAACTTCTGCTCTATTTCTGCACCAAGAAATTTGGTTTGTAACCTGCTGCTGGAGCAAGCCTGAACTGTGGCTCAATCCCACCATCACTGCTGGGAACCCATATTTTTTGTGTGTTTAAAGCTAAATAAATGTAAAGCCCAAACAAGTCACTGTTTAGACAATACATTGTTTAGGATAAACAATCTGATACATTACTGCAATGCATTACAATAACTTGTTCAGACACCTATAATGCAGTTACATTTGCATAAATGAATACTCCTTGCATGTCTCTACTCGTCATTGATTTGTCTGCCTAAACTAGATGCTTCAAAATTTGTTTCTCAGTGGCAGTTACCAAATAGAATATATAATTTTGATGAGACCCCAGGTGTGTGGGACAACATTCAGTCTTCATTTTGCAAGATTTCTATGTCGTTCTTACCAAACTGTTTCTTGCTGACATCACTGATACATAGTGTTTGTGAATCCAGAGGAGAGCAGGGTCTGAGAACCTTTTTCTGTATCTTGCATGTTCTGGTTTTATAATCCTAGTCAATACTGCAGTTTTTCTTATGTGCCAGAATTGTGATAGTGACGCAGCTTTGCAAGGAATTTTCAGATGGATACTAGCTTTTGATCATGTAAAAGTTGGGTACTATTGTAAGGGTACACATAGAAAACCTTATGTATGTTTGCAACTACATACTGCATTTAGAGTCCTTGATTTTGACCTTAATTTACCTGCCCTAAAGTAATGTATACCAGAAGCATAATGCTTTGCACTGTGTGGTTATTGGACTAGGTATTTGGTGATATTTTTAAAGGGCATATTCATTAACACCGTGATCTTATCCAGTTCCTCACTTAATCTATATTGAGCTGCCTAGATGTTATTCATATTCCACTACCACCAGCAAGTCAAGGTCTTGGGGAAACAGACTTGATGCATTCTGTTTATCCACAATAGTTCATCATCTAAGATAAGCCAGGGTTGTCTGCAAACTGCAATCTCATCAAGCAGGCTCAGATAACATCTCACTTGGCTTTTTTTGCTTATTTCATTAGCACAACTGTCCTGGATATTTGGGATGCTCAGCTTTACCATGCTGGTGAGAGCAAATGATTAACTGGGGATTGAGATTTAGCCATCATTGGCTCCATTTAACATGACAACCCTTTTAGTTGTTGCACTGAATCTCTGTAAGGCTGTGCTCCCAGAGAGCGTTTAAACAAGAGAGAGACCTGTGCACCGTTACTCTTTAAAGAGATCATAATTCATGTCTCAAAAAAGGGTTTTCTTTTCTCCCTTCCCATTTTTGTTGTTGATTTCACATGCAGCTATTAACTAGCACCAGCATTTTAGAGGCAAAAGGCAAGTAGGATTCCTAATTCCTATTCACTGATCATTCTTCTTACAGCCTAAAGAGCTCTGGAGACCCAAGTAGCTACCACTGGGGTGTGTGTGTATGCGTGTGTTCAGGACCGCTTAGCCTTCTGTGTCTCTTCTTGCAAAGCATGCCCCAGTAAAGCAGTTCATTCAGAGTGTCCTGAACCTGTATAATTCATAATTTTTACATGAAATTGTGGCAAGTGGGTAGCTAGCCCCCTAGAAACACTGTTTGATAGGTTTGTAGATAGGATGGTAGACTGTGGAAAATTCATTCTGTGTTGTGTTGAAAGGAAATGAATGCCACCCTCATTTCAGTCCTTGTATTTCTTACATTTCAGTGTGGAGAAGAGAGGAGGGAGAGAGAGTGCAGCAAGGAGTGAGTTAACTGCCTGACTTACTAAGGAGCTGGGCTGGATAAGGTTTCTACCTACTTACCCTTTCAATATAGAGGTTTTGATGCTTTCTCTGCTCATAGGGTTCAAAATTGATTTGGGTTTAATGTTCTAAGGGGGTTTACTACAGTTATACCATTTTGATAACAGTTCCAATAACATTTTTGATAAGAGAATTAGAATTTAAAATGTTGTAAAAATGAAAAATGTTGAAAAGTAAAATACTGTAATTTTTAAAACACCACTTTTCAATTTAAGAAGTATTTAGTTTTTAAAAATTAAAGCAAATATATTATCTAAAAAAATCAGCACAGAACACTGCCAAAGGAAGCAGAGACTGGAGATGAGGAGGGATAGGATAGTCCTTCATACCTAATTGTGATGAACTTCCCTTGCATGGGAAAATTGCTTGGCCTAGAGAAGTATATTCCTGGATGACAGTCAGTAGCATTTACAGGTGTGACAGGAACAAGAAGGCATTGAGTTGATTGAGTTGAATCACCTTGTGTTTATTCCTGACATGTAATATGGAAATATTTTCGTCCTTTGCCAGCATGTCTGGTATTAAACTTTCCCAATCCAGCAGAAATCCCTAGAGGCTGTTGACCACGGTCAGATTTGTTTTAGTCAAATAACCATGTCCGTGCCAGAGGTTTTCAGGGGAGACCAAAACTGGATTATTTTTGTAGCTGCATGACACAGCTGAGAATTCTCACAGGTTCTGTTTGCCAGTGCTGGAGAGAGATATGAGGGAATTACTGAGTCTAATGGACCTAATTTGGAAAGCTTCACTCTGCAGTTGAGTGCAATGCGTAGGTCCTGTCTGTGGTGTATGGTTCATGCTGGGATCTGAAATGTACACTGCTGCTGCTCTTCTTCATTCCCCATTCCAGGCTACAAACCCCAGCCTTTCAGAGCATGTAAATCGTCTTTTTAACTGGCTCCTGCAGTTAAGAGAGAGAGATATACAAAAAGTATAAGGTACCTTCACACATATATCCAGCACTGTCTGTTTCTGGGCTGTTGTATGTTTAAATACCATAAGACTTTTCTCGTCATCTAACAGCCTGTCAGCTGTGGTGTCCTCTAAATCCAATTTTTGGACACTTCTGTTTGAGCAATCGTCTGGATTGAAATGCGTTTATGAAGGAATGTTCTGATGTTTCCCCAGGTTAAATAATGTGTTCATGAAGTTGTACAAGTTCACAAAAAGAAGCAAGAACACATACTACATACTGCCAAATTATGTTTTAATTTCAGATACAGCAGGATACTTGGTTCTCATCATAGGTCTTTTCTGCTATCTTTAACTGCAATCTCCCAGGTTTGCATTGATACCAATAATAGCAGAATGTAGACCAATTACCTTGTAAATAATAATAAAAAAAGCAGGTAGATAATTGACTTTTGGAAGCCTGCCTAGGCTATTATTTTTATTTATTCTGCTTGCACAGGGAACTTTGTGCCTGACACAGAAGTGTGGCAGCACAGCAAGGTGTATTCTGGGGCAGCAGGTGGGTGGATGGGAGGAGGAGGTTGATCAGCAGGGGCAGATGGGTCCCACAGTGCCTCTCTGACTCAGCCAGGCTTATTTTAGCGTGTGTGTGTGTGTGTGTGCTCTCATTAGGGAACTTACACATTCATTAGGCTGAAGAGCTGAACAATTGAGGTGAAAGCCCCTTTCCCTTTTACTTCATGTTGACTCTGGTGTTAATATTTAAGGTACACAGGATAACTTCTCAGTAGGTATCAATATATTGACTCATTCTATACTCAGTGACTATAGCAGAGCTATGCCAGCTTATACTCAGTGGGGATCTGACTCCCCCTCTCTGCTTTTTATCTGCTTCAGGTGTCTTTAAAAAAGAGAAAGAGAGAAAGTAACAGATTGCATATGATGTAATTTCTTCCCTGGTTTATCCGGTGTGTCAGTCTTTCCTTGTCAGAATCCAGAAGGGAAGTTGTGACTTGGAAAAATAATGCACTCAGTGTATTGTGCTACACCAAAATTCCAAGCAGTTTGTCCCTTGCCCCAAATCTTAATATGAAATCTTATTTTATAACTCGAAAGAGGACAGGATCAAAGGACAGTTACAATGTTCCTTGCAGATCCCATATTGCATTTATGGATGAACTCACAAAGGAGAAGGAGATCTGGAGTTGTTAAATATCAATATTAATTATACAAAATCTGTCAACATCTATTTTTAACTGGGTGATGTTTCCTTATCCCTCTGGTGACTGACAAGGAAGTTGGTTCATCGTGGTTTTGAGGAGATTGTGCTGCACAGTGGCCATTGACCAGGTAATGTGAGGGGTCTTTCACTCTGAATAAGAAACAGGCTTATGCCCAGAAATGAAGATGAGACCTAGGAGGTAGAGAAGCACATATTCCCAAAATGTACTAGAGCAGATTGTAGTTAGTAGTGTTGTGGTTGCAGTGGTGTTAGTGTGTAAACGAAGCAAGGTTAGTAAACCACTGATAAAACTGGTCTGTAACAGCCTAGTTTTTTGAAGTGAAAAATATTTTGTGTTTGATATTTTGCCTGTTTATTCCATCAGCATCATTTGTTCTACTAACTACATCAATTCCCTCTTACAGCAAGGTTTGCTGCCATTTCATCACAGGGTATGACACTGGCTACTGCCATAGACACATGCTGCACTACGTGGACTAAGATTTCATCTGGAATGGCACTTTCAGCATTTTAACACTGAGCTCACTCTTCTTGGGGCAGGTTGTTACTTGTGGAGATATTTTTGGTATACGGCATGCAACTGGGAGTCCTCTTCAGTCATTGTCACTGATGTTGTCTAATGCTAATCCTCATTTCTGGCTATGTCCCAATTATGTTATTTTTTACTCCAACTCTTTACATTCTTCCTGCAGGCTTACTTGGATATTGACTTTTTCCTCATGTCTTGACCTGCAGTGTTTCATCATGCCTTTGTGAACTGCTCATCAGCTTTCATGGTCCACATCAGAGGCAGTCACACCTCAGGGCAAGGCAGGGAGAGCAGAATTAGACCACCAGTGAATGCTTTTGCTGCTTCTACTGACTAATATGGTTTGGACTCAGGGCTGGTAGCAAAGCAAGGTAGTGTAACTGAATAAGCAAAGGCTTTCTAAAGATAGTGCCCTATTCACCCTGCCATTCAATGAATAGAGCAAGATTGCTCTGAGGTTTAGAATTAGTGAGTGAATTCTCTTTTAGTCCTCCAGGTAGCCGATAAAACTGGCGCACGTGACAGAAAGCTTTTAGGGAGGTGTCAAGTGTGGGAATGCAGTCTGCTGGATAATACTCCATACTTGGGCTTTGGGATTAGAAGATACCACTGCCAAATTTTTAATGCAGTAGCTAAAATGCTTAGGTTTAAAAGATTAATACAATTTATTTGCTTCATTTGCTCCCGCCCCCAAACCTGCACCCCAACAAAGCAAAATTTTTCTAATCAGCATGTAGCTCCTGCTATCTGGCTTTATTTTTTATTTTTTTTACACATTATTTTTTCTATATTGAAAAATCCTGAGAAGGAAAAAATGGGTAAGGATAGCTGAAGCTCATTTAAGAGGGACTGGGACATGTTTTTATAATAGATTTAACTCTTTATTTCAAGTGCCTCTCAATTATTTTCTGCTAGCACATCAAGGGTAGCAGTGATTTTTTTACTGCAGCAAAGCTAATGCGATGTTTTCTTTAGGGCTGCATAGCACAACATGAGATGAAAAACCAAGAATTTTTGTAAGGCTGCAGGGCTTGGAGAAGCAGAATAAGGAAGGAAGGGGCTGCTCCTCTCCTGCCCTGGGGCAGCTCAGAGCCATGGAGCAGAGAGCATAGGATGTCAGGGAGCTCCTGGCTATGTAGTCACCCCTGGAATCTGCCTAAATTCTGCAGGAGACTAGTTTAACCCTGTATGGTCAGTATTTTCCACATGTTTTAAGCGTGATAAAAAGGGGTGTTTCACAGAATTTAAGATATGTGTAATTGGGGATGTCATGTGTCTAATTTGTTTTCCATATCAGATGAAAAATATTTCTCCTGTATGGTATTTGAACAAGTTATGTATATAACTGCTAAGGGATTCTCATTTGTTTGCTGCACATTCAACTGGCAGTCCTTTAGCCTGGTGTCATGGCATGAAGATTTGTGAGATTTAAGTCAAGCAGTGAAGTTTATTTGATACTTCAAAATTGCATGTAGTTACTAGAATTTTTTCTAAATACCAGAGGTGACTTGCATTTTTTGATGTGATGAGTGGCAGATTAAAAATTCTAATTCCTATCTCCAGTTACAGAGCAGAAATACAGGAGCATACAGAGTTACAATAGCGTAGCTGTAAGCAAGTGCAAATGAGATAAATTATTACTTGCAATTTCACAGCTGTTTACATGTCTAGAGCCAGCTAAAAGTATCCTACCGAAATAGGACACTATCATTAATTCCATTTCATTGAAAATTGAGTTTCATAAGGAAACTAAATATCACGAAATTACTGAGGCCTAGAGAAAAGAAGCATCTCATCTCATCAGGTGTACAAAACAATTCTGTAGCAGAACAAGTAGAATCCAGGAGCTACAGTGTATCCCAAGTGTACTAAACCAGCCACATACAGGTGGTCAGAGTGGCAGCATTCTCCTGTTATAGTTCCAACCATTTTTGAATTTATCCCTTTAATCTCAAATTGAGTAACCTACCAGAGCACTTGGGAAATGGTAACCAACTTTAATATCCTGATGATACATTTCCTAGACAACTACATTGATCAGTACTCTGGAAGTACCTTAACTAGGCATTTATTGTATTGTATCTCATTTCTGTGACACTGAGAGCTTGGCTCACATGATCTAGCTAACAACAGAAAAATATGTGCCATATCATTGCAATGATCAAGCTCCATGTACAGAGAGGTTGAGAAGTACCATTCTGTGACCTCTACATTGCGAATCTAAAGCCAAAAATGTGGCGGACAAGTGGACAGTATGCTGCTCTTTGATTTCCAAGGGCCAAGTGCATGTAATTTCTTTGAATGAATGGTACCTGTTCTCCACTGGGGGAAGTCCTGTGCCATGGCAATACATTGATGTGGACATCACAGCATTTAGTTTGAAGTGACTTTAGGTATGGAGTTTTCCTATAGATGCTGTACCAGAGCATTAACGGAATCCTTTTCTAAGCTTTCTCTGGGATGTTTGGCATCAGTTGCCTTTTTTAATTCATTCTAGCCTTCTCAAATTCTTCCCCAGCTCCACCACTTGTTTTCCTACTTCAGCTTCTGCATTCCTGCAGGTGGCTGTACTCCACGGTTAGGGTTTTATCTAGACATTCATATTTAGCTGTGTGTAGGAACTGCAAGTTACTTTTCATTTATTTACTTTGGAAGATTCCCTTAGCTCCCATCTGTTTAAAATGCTACCTCTACTTGTTCTCCCTGATGAAAGCTTGAAAGAAAGAAGGGGAGAATAAGCTTCTCTCCCTAAGAAGCAGCTTATATTTAGCTGAGAAAAAAAAATTTCACAAATCTTTGGGCTACCTGTGGAGATGGACAGATTAGGCTCCTGAAGTTCAGGGCTCCTGCTTCTCCCATCAGTTCTGGATCAGACCCATGGAGCAGCTCCTTCACCCACTGTAACAACCACCCCATTGGAAATGTTTCTTTTGGAGACAGGGAGGGTTGGAGGGAGAATAAGAGTGAAAGTCCTGTTCCTTCCTTTCTGCCTTTTCTCATTGCTTTCACATAAAAACTAAAATGCAGCCCCCAGAGCACCTTGAAGGATTAAATGCTGATCAAAGGCAGGTTTAACTGTATCCCCAGGACAAGCTGCTTAGACACCAAGCAGCACAAGCTGTGGGTTAGCACAGCAACCAGAAAAGCAGAATAAATTAACAATTATCATTTCAACATGAACAGAGCAGAGTTTTGGAAAAGGAGGCACTGGGAGGGTTCAGGGGAGCAGAGTGTGGGGGATATGGATGGAAATGAAGTCCACATTTATCTCATACATATAGCCAGAAGACATACTCTGCTTCTGATCTTGGCTGATTTCTGGTGTCTGCTGCCAGACACTGCCTTTTCCTCCTCGGGTTTGGGCTTTCCAGCATAATAGCATTAGTAGTATTAGATAGGAGTTTGTGTTATTAGTTACAACCTAAGGGAGAAGGAAATCTTTGGGGGATAAATTAACAGACCCCTCAGCTATCCTGTTTGGCACTCAGCCCTTAAGTTCCTGCCCACTCTGTTCCAGCCCAGCTTTTTATAGGCTTGCAAAATGCAGAGTATCTTATTCATCTGTTTATTTTGCAATGATTTCCCCTAGCAAATTCTGCACTTATGATTTCTGGCTTGGACATAATCAGAGCACAAAATTCTGCTTTGAGTTTTCTTAGCATTGGCAAAATCTGGGGAAATAAGATGCACTGACTGTTGAAGTTGATAAGTTAGGGAGATGCTGAAAAGAATTGTCTACCTTTGAGGACAGATGAGTTAGCGAAAGCTACTTCACTGTTAGTGAAAGGACTGAGAAGAATCAGGAAGCAAATGATCAGTATTGGGTTCTCACAGTCTTCAATAATGTGAGACTAAAGGGCCAGCCAGTAACACAGGGCAGAGATATTAAAAGAAGTATCATTTTGTACTGTGAACAAGACCTACAGTTTTATACCATCTATTGTCACAGGGCAGCAGAACCCAGCTCACACATTTACTCAAAATACAAGTTGCTGTTACAAGATACTGGATTGTGTGCAGCCATCTTAGAGCAGGAGGAGGGATGCAATAACTCCCACCTCTCTCTCAAAGCTCAGTGGCAAACCTTTTGGGGACTTTGAAAATGATGGCAGGCTAGTGCAGTTGCAAGAGAAGAGCAGGCATGGGCAGAGAGAAGGCATTTAGAGGGTCTCAACATGGTCCCTCCTAGTCTGATGTAGAACTAAAGTTAAGAGAGTCTGAAATGCTGTTTACAGTCCTAGTTCAGTAGGATTTACAGAGGAATATGCATCAAAAGCATATTTAGGCTCTAACAGAGGGATATTTAAATCACATAGCTCAAGTCATTATCTAATGCCTGTAGAGGTCAAGCAGGAGTCTCTCCCTGTGGTGCCTTGCTTTGCTGGATGAGCCAAGTGTACTGCAAGCTCTTTTTATTCCCTTAGAGGAGTTTAAAGGTAGAAAGCAAAATCTGATGCAAATTCCATCCAATTCCATATGAAAACCCAATATTCTTCTGAAAATTAAGCAGTCTCAGAAGAGAACCCCTCTTGCAAACTAGTGTGGAACAGTCAAAGGCCTCTAGCTGTTTGTTCAGCTATCAGATATGAAAGTGAGCATCATTAGCAGCAGAAACCTTTCATGAAGGTATATCTTTATTTGTACTAAATAATGAAAGTAATTCCTTATGAGTGAATAAACCTGCTGAAAGAATTCAACTTGCTCACTAAAACTTTGCTGAGGCTGCAGTGCTGCATAGGTTAGAAGCAAACATGTGCTACAACATTAGCAATCCTTTACAAAGAGAACAGAAATACAATTTCCATGTTATCTCAATTGAAAAACAAGCACATACTTCTTTTTTTTTTTTTTCACCCCTGGGATAGTTTTATTTGAATGAAGAGTTTGGCTTAGGAATCTGCAAGTTTCAATGTGATTGAAGATTGAGTTACTGGTCCATCAAATGCTTGGAAAACAAAAGAACTGAGCTCAGGGACTAAAAGGTCAGTCAGTTTTACTACCTGATGCTTATTTTATTTCTGAATTATTTGATGTATACCTAGAGCTTTCACTCTGTACAGCCATAGTCAGTCATCTGAACCTTTGATTTTGGGAGGAAAGAAAGGAACTGAGCTGTGCATGCCTTGAGGAAACATTGTGAAATTATAGCTTTGTTGAACTGGCATTAGTAAAGTATACAAGTATATTTAAAGTATACAGCTGTTAAGATGTATTAGGATGACTAGTAGGGGAAAAAAAGAGGTCAGAAGAGCTTGTGAGAGGAAGGGGAGTGTTTGTCTGGTAGTGTTGGATGTACTCTGGAGGTTTTATGAATTTAAGATGGTTTTGTTCCATTTGGGAAGCAGTCAGCCTTCCTTGAACACATTCTCTTTAAGCTAAGCAAAGCTTTCCTGTGACCTCTGTAGATGCTTTTTGCTTCTGTGAGTTTTGTTCTTATGCTCAGATGTGCCTCAAGAATTTTGATGTTTATTCTCAACACTCATGCACTAATTAGAAAAGCACAATTATCTCTGTTTACAAGGAGAAAAGCAAGAAGTCAGGCGGTAGCTAAATTTGCTCTGCATGTATACTGTATTGCACCATGAAGTATTGGTCTCCCCGTTATCTGAATCTTTTACCAGGACAAGATCACGTGGCACCTCTGCACCCTCTCATTTTTTCCAGGTTTTCCATTCATGAAAACTGGAGTGTTAAGTGGGAGGATGGATATATACGGAGTTCTTGCCCTAGTTTGGATTTGGGACAGACTTAGGGTACAGACATGGACTGGGCAGCGTGGAAACTCCCCAGGGCCTTGTGCATGCTCCTTCCTCCTGGACTGGGGCAGGGGGGACAGTAAGCCTGGCAAAGATTGACTTTCCTGACTGCCCGGTGTGAATGGTGCAGGAGAAGTGGTAGATGTGAGTGACTGACAGCACACGTAGTAGCAGTTTGGGAAAGACAGTTTGGAGAGCTGCTGCTGTCAGGACACACTAACACCAAGGACACAGGAGTAGGCAGAGAGGAGAGGAGACAAGTAAGAATAAAAATTCCTAAACAGTTGAGATAAACAGGATGGGGTTTGAGGCAGTGATGAGTGTTTTGTGGAGGTACAGAGACACTTAGGAGACAATCTTCATAAAAAATGCAAAGTGGCTGTTATTCTAGTACTTCCCTCCTTGCTTAGCTGAGGTGTTGTTATTCCTTTACTGGTGTGGCTGTGGAACCTGATGGATCAGGATTCTCAGCAGGGAGAATTACATACATCTGTGCACATGCTCATGTCAAATATCACAAAGTGATGTCAGATCACCTTGTTGATCCTTTTTCTAATGCCTGACATGAGCCTTTGGAGCTGGATTGCTGCAGGAAAAAAATGAAGGCTTGCACTGGGGAGCTGATCTGTGGCAGAGGCATCCAGGCACTAGGAGCATGTGCACCAGGAAACCTCGGGACGTTTATAGACAGAAGTGGTTTAGCTGGCTCCTTGCCTGTGTGTTGGATTTCCAGCAGGAGGTGGACCTTGAGGGGCTTGCTGTGTCTGTGTTGTTACACCCAGAGCAACTATGTGATCTGAAAGGACACTGAATATCCTTACAGCCTTTCCAAAGCATGTCGATATTTGATCCCTTTTTCACTACTTTATACCATGTGTAGCTACTACCTGGCACCTCAGGAGGTCTGCAATCAGTTGCACTGTGTGTATACCCTGATGGAAGTACTTTGCATTGAAAGTTCTTGACTACAGATACTGTATTGCATCCTTCAGAGCTTTCTAATGTGTTTTAAGACATGATACTTTGTAACACCAAGATAATTTCTTGGCCATTTTACTGGGTTTGAGGGAAATCTCATAAAATGCCCTTGAGGATTTTGTGCAGCAGGTATGCTCCCGGCTGGGCTTTGCAACATGTCAGTGGAAAAGAAATTACATTAGAATAAGTGCTTTATTTCAGCATTTGTTTTTTTAAATTAATTAGGGCATTTATTTGGGTTTACTGGGACTTGGGATTTCCCATCCTTATCTCTGATATGAAAGACTCTGGCATATATTGATGCAGCATCTCCAAAACAGTGGGACTGTGATAGAATAAGGCACTATACTGGCTGGTTTCAATCTTTTTTAAGCCCGAGGGTGAAGTTGAGAGCAATTCCTGGGTTTTTTTCTTCATCTGATGCTCTACTTCCTTTGTAGCCTGTGGTATACAGGCTGATTCAGATAATCCATAATCAGGCCGAACATGCATAGAAGTCAAAGGAATTTGTTCGGTGTCAACACTGCAGAATTTGGTACTATGAAGAACAATTACAATTACTTTGGTTATTTATGTGATGTTGGTTATTTGCTCTTTTGCTTTCATGTCAATGCCAGAGTTCCGTGTCCACAGCCCAAATGAATGACTAAGGTAGCATGGTAAGACCAAGTACAATGCAGGCTAACCTTCATTGGATCAGAGGAAGAAGGTGTATGCTCAGGCTGTTTATTGCATTTATGACATCCAGGTGTGGGACAAGGTTGATCCTATGGTCTTGGCACAGAGAAGTCTAGAGATTTGTGCCTGTCCTGTGCAATGAGCTTACAGGTACCCCAGACTCTACCTTAGGAAAGGGCTGCAGCTCTTAACAGTGTTTTGACTCCTGGTTACTGTGTTGCTTTTTTCCCAAGTTATTTGTCCTGCATATTTATCAGTTCTCTTGGTAGTTATGCTTCTGTTCCATATACAACTAGTAGATGTAAATGAGGCAACATGTACCCCAAAACATAGGAACATATTTGCAACCAAGGCATATAAGTACAGTGTATTCAGATTTGTAAAGTATCTCTGACATTCATTTACCTGTTTTACCTATTTAAAACAGGTGAGAATCCTACACAGCATGTTCTCCAGTCTTTTGGCAGGCATGGAGAAAATTCAAACGTAGCATAAAGAGATGGCATTCTTCAGGCTTCAGCACGTTTAAAGTTGATTCACAGTGCCTGCCAGGCAAGCGGTCCTGTGCTCTTGCAGCAGGGAAGGCAAGAGAGTCTGTCTGTGAGTGGGAAAGGGTGTGCCAGGATAGGAACATCTATCCCTGACTGGCTCAGCTGCAATGGGAACTGCACAGGGCAGATAGGAGGAACCCTCTCTCATCTTGCTCATTTTCTTCACAAATGCTATCCATCTGCACTAATATTTGTACATTCTGCCAAAGTGACAGCATCATTACCACTTGCTCAATATTTGAGCTGATGGAATATTTTTGCATTATTTAATGGTCAGATAAGATAATGTGTTTAGGTGGACAATGAGGCGCTTTGGGCTCCTGGATCCTCATGCACGTGAGGAATGCTGCTCCTTTGCTTTCCAAAGGGGTACCTAGATTGCTGAGAAAGCTGCTTGATACCTAATCCTGTTACATTCAGGTGAGGAATCTGTCTCTCTCAAGCCTGAATGGCAGGAAAATCCAAGGAGCCTTGATAATTATAACATTAAAAAAGTTCACTCCAGAAACCAGCGAGTAGCTGGAGAAGCATATAGGAGCTGAAGGGAAAGGATAGAATTGACCCTGCAAGAAAACTGGAACGCTGTGTTTCTGTAGCCAAGGCAGCACTAGAGAGCTGAGATTATCCTCACAGAACATAATCTTCTTAGGCTTTGTTCACAGCAGCACTGGGCTGTTTAAACAGAGGAGGGAGGGGATCCAAACCCACATGTCTCTTATTTAAATGCAGGCTAATTTTGCACCCTGTGATCCTCACCCTCCCACTTAGGATTCTGTAAGTTGGCTCAGAACAAATGGCTATAAATCCAGAAACACACTTTTTCCCTCTCTGGTCTTGCTGTTGTGCTTACCACAATACATCCTGCAGGCCTCTGACTCTTGGAGGATGAAAACTAGCTAAACAAGCTCCCTTGGAGCTGTGAATTCCTCAGCAGCCCCTGCCTTGTTTTATAGGTGCAGCATATCTCTGTGACAGCTCAAAGAAAACAGGGGAAGGACCAAGTGCCCTTTTCCTTTATCCATCATCAAGAGTTCAGAGGAAGTGTTATTACCTTTGCCAGTTTCCCCAGGCATGCTGTTATGTGGCATGCACAATTGTGTGGCAGGTGGGATGAGGCTACAGAATCTTCTACTTTCCATTAGAAAATGATATTTTCTTCAGCAGAAGAAAAAGTGCCTCTGCTTTCCCTTATCAGAATCTGCTGACTTTGTTACCAAAAAATCAAATGTTGAAGAGACAGTCAATTTAGATTTTCCTCTATGAAAAAACAAATTCCTACCACGGAAACGCAGGTTATTCAGTCCTGTTGTTAATCTTTACATGGTAGTCATGTATATTTCTCCCCATTAACACTCCTTTGGCACATACCCTCAATTCAGACCCTGGAACAGCAATGTCAGTCTCAGAGCTTTTTGTTTCAGACGGAGAGAGGCACCCAGCCCCCCAGATGGGTGATCTGAAATGTGGAAGAGGGTCATTCCTGTTACACTCATATATGCCAGTTTTCTTCTGCTGAGCTAGTCTCCCAGCAGAAGTCTGGGAGCTAGTCTCCCTTTCTTTATGCCTTATTTGACAGAGTTGGCTTATTTTCTCTTCTTCACAATACCACTGCCACCTGTGTTGCAACATCCTCTGAAGGAATAAGGATGTACAGTTGTGCCTTAAACAGCTGTTTGGAGAGGAAAAACATGTATAGGAAAATGGTATCTTGTGAATTCTCTTCACAGACCACCCGGCACCGAATGGTTCAAACAGAGGGTAGTCCAAACATTCAGAGATGAAATGTCACTGATAGACTGAATTGTATTGAAAATTGAGGGCCGCTGAACAAGATACATTTTAAAATTACTGTTTTTTTGAAATGTATTTTAAAACAAAGTGTGTAAGGCATCCTTATAGAATACCTTAGGAGGCACTGATTTTTGCTAAAGACTTCAGGATCATGGCTTTTACGCAGAGGAAAATGAGTTCTCGGGGTAATATGGTGGCCAAAGGACTAAATCACTCTCTGGATATGTTAAAGGACAGTATTGAGTAGGAACAAATTTATTTAGTCTTGGTATGATTGTGAGTGAGATACATTTGCTATGCATACAGCTGCTATTACCTTAGAGGAGAGATAGTTCTTAAATATAATACTTGGTAAAACAATTTAAAAAATTGTCAGTGAGAGATGAGTAGTATTTATCTGAAAAGAAAGAGATGGGAGACCTTTTTTTCCCCTACAACTTCTTGAAAGAAGGTTGTAGTGAGGTGGGTGTTAGTCTCCCAAGTAAAAAAGTAATAGGACAGGAAGAAATAGCCTTGAGTTGTGATGGGGGAGGTTTAGATTAGATATTGGGAAAGGTTTCTTCATAGAAAGAGTCAAGCATTTCTTAGGGAAGTGGTAGAGTCATCATCCCTGAAGATATTGAAAAAATGTGTAGATGTGGTATTCAGGGACATGATTTAGTGGTGGACTTGGCAGCATTAAGTTAAACTTGGACTTGATGGTCTTAAAGGTCTTTTCCATCCTAAATAATTCTGTGATTGTATAGAATGGAGGGGTGGCAGTAAAAATCTACAGCTACCTACAGTGGTAAAGAGCAATTTAATAAGACAGCTTTTAATTTTTGGAAAGTGAAAGTGTGACATGATTGTGTGGCTGGAACTTTAAACTAGACAAATGTAGACATGCAGTAGTCTGCAAATTTCAGTTTTTTACAGTGTGGGAAGGCCATCACGGCTGGCAATTTTCCATCAAAAATCCCCTCTCATACTCCCACTGAAAGAATTAAGAAAAAAGAAGGGAATTCTGTAATTTGGGCCCTGCTATTCAATATACTAATGAATTGAAACAAGAAAGTTAGCTTGAATTGTGCTGGAGTTCAGGGTAGATTTCTTAATGGCTGTGAAAAAATAAGTCATGCATATATATCTTTTGCATCTTCTGCAAAATCTTCACTGTTGAAGCCTAACACTGGAGGGCAAGAAGCAAGAGCATCTCCTCCTTCTGTGGTATTTTTCTTTGCATTATGTGTACTCCCCAGTCCCCTCCTACTATGTATAGAGCTGCAGTGTAGGTGACTTATATCAGCCTTTTCATTCTAAGAGGAAGTAAGGTAACATCTTTCTCAAATCATTTAATCATACAGAATTTATCTTGCAGAAGCCTGATTGCTAGTCTTTCCTTTCTCCTCCTGACTTGTCAGAGCAAAATCACATAATCCATATGTGGGAGGGAAAGTCAAAAACATTCTTGTAAGAGACTGTCACCTTGCTATTGTCTTGAATCCCCTTTCCTTATCCATAAGGTATGGGGAACTTCCCTTCCAGTAAAGGACACATGTTTTTAAACAGGTGATTCCCTAAAGCTGTAAATTACATCTCCTCCTCCTGCTCTTTACCAACCCACTGGTCATGCACAATCTCCTGTTCCATTTTGCTAATGCCACCAAGTGCTGGTCATAAACCATTGCTGTAATTACTCAGAACATGGGGCTGAATGGTTAGTTAGCAATGCTGTTTGCAATTATGACAACTTTTCAGGTCTAATAGCACTTTATGTTTCACTGCTTTTTATATGTCATTGGTTAAGATGATGAATTAGAGGTAGTAGCTCCTGTTTTCCTTCACAATAGTCGTGTACCCACCCTGGTGCTGTCTAGATACGTGATGGTGGCTAACTGGGATTAGCTGCAGGTGACTGGGGGTGATAGACCTGTGCTCCTCTGAGCAGGTAGGACTTTTGCTCTGAATTTTTTCCATATTCTTTCAAAGGTGTGATTGGTCTGTTTCACTACCATGAAACTAAATACAAGTATTTACTGTTCTTTCTTCTCTGTGTTAAAGGCGTTTCTACAACAGTCTTGGGGTAAGAGCAACAAGTACAAACCCTTGGTGTAGAAGAATGTTAAACTGTGTGCAACTTTTACTTCTTAAAATGAGGTATAAAACGAAAGAGAGAAGCTGCAGCTTTGAACTTATAATGTATCATAGTATCTTTGAACTAACTAGTGCATGAAATGTTCTTAAAATTCATTAAAAATATGATAGAAAATTATGATGTGTAGACTTTTTAATAAGGGATATATATTAGGGGGATGAATATTGGTATAAAGGATAGAGTTTAGTCTGAGTATGATCTTTAAGTTCTTGGCTATTGCCTTGTAATTAAGAGCTTTAATTGTCTGGTCTCCTGCTCTCTGAAGAACTCCCCCATTACACTGCCCTTTTATCAGTTTTAGAAGATAATATTTAAGCAGTGCTGCATGAATGCCCTCATAATTGGTAATAAAAAAAAAACCTTTACATTTTCTCATCATATCTTTGATTCCAGTTCAAGGGAAACTAGCCCTTTAGCTAGAGTCTCTAGAGGAATTTTAATATTGCTATATTAGTTTGGATATATAGTGTGTCAGTATACTTGGGGAAAGTGCTGAATTGTTGCATTCAATTGAATGAACAGGGCTATAATGATAAAGTGATAGCCTGTCTGCCAGCTTCTCTTGTTATTTACACCATATGTATACAGTGATGGTAGCTTAAGCAGCTCACATACTCTTGTGCTGACTAGGAGAGCTCCTCTATATGGCCAGGAAGGGAATCTCTGATATGCAATCATTCCTTGTATTTGCCATTGAGGTATTCCCCAAAGACTCCTTGCTTTAAGGTGCCTGTAGGATAACAGTATGTTTTTGTTTTCCTGAGTTGATACTGTCTCCAAAAAATCAGATTCAAATCCACAAAACGCATGTCCTGAAACCACCAGAGGACATGATTCACTTTTGTTTGCTCCTGCCCTGGACCAACAAAAGGTCAGCAGCCTAGCAATGAAACACTATTTGGCCTTTTCTTGTACCCTTTTTGCCAGTTTTGGATCTAGACTTAGGTGAAGTAAGTTCCTGTGTTCCCATGTCAGTCCCAGCAGCTTTCTGAAATATGAATAACAGCTGAAGAGAGAGGGACAAAATGAAGATATGTCAAAGAAAGAAACACACTAAGGATATGGATGGATTTCTCTATGAGGCCAAAGAGATTTTTGATGTTACTGACGAGACTTTTTGTGGGAAGAACAGTGGAGTGAAAAGTACCAGGCCATGTTTATAACAGCTCAAGGAAATTAATTAATTACACTTAAGGGTGTTGAAATTGCACTTTACTCCTTTACAAATATGTTACCTTTATACAATTTAAAATAAATACATATATAAATAAATACAACATTATCATATTTGCATTCTCCTCCTAAGATAACAAGCAGAAAGCAGTTGTACAACAGTTGACACAATGGATGCCAAAAGGTTCTTTTCTGCCTTTGCTGCTGATACTGATGACCAGATCTGAGGATACTTGTGCATCTCACGCACTGTTGCATAACAACCTATGTGAGTTTTGTGAGCTGATTTATTTTCAGCCTCCTAGCACATGACTGCTTTAGACCACCCTCTCGTCCCAAATTTCTCTTGCTCCCTCCTACAGTCCTTCTCAGCCTGCTGCTTTGTGGCTAGTGCCAGTCTGCATATCCTTTAAGAAAACACCCTTGAGGAATATCGTGCCATTATGAATGTGTCCCAGACTTTTTCCAAGACATGCTCAAAATAATTTTTCGCCTTTTACTTTTGCAGCATTGCCCCATTTCCTTGATTTAAGATGACTCGACTTACATTTCCTTAAGTTTTAATCATCTTCTTTGGAGAGTATGGCATATACCTTGCTTGAACTTGGCCAGTGATATCTGAATTTGGTCTGTCACGTACTGAAAGCAGGCCAACCTCACATTTGGCTGGCTTAGCAAAAAGAGGCAATATATAGAGGAAATTAAACATCCTTAGGGTACGATTTGGTTTGTTGGGCTCCCAAAGACAGAGACAGTTCAAGTAGGGAAGCTGGGTACATAACACACTAGTAATTTCCTGAAAGCAGTGAGAAACATTTAGCCCTTTAGCCCGTGCTCATTTACTATGTGTATTACTGTTTGATAATGACTGGAGGGACAAACGGCATGGGAGTGACAGTGTTGTGGTGTGCTGTGCTGGATCTGTAAGGCAGGCTGCTCTTAGAGGGGAATGCCTGTCCTATTTTGTGTTTAGTAAGGGACCATATGTGTGCTCTGCATATTAGATGTCTTTCTTACAGAGCTTATGTCATAAATAGTATCAAGACAATGAAAGCAGTATTAAGACTCACATGTTTAGAGTGAACTGAACATAATACTCTACTCCTGCACCAGTATCATGTGTCTGCCTAATCTCTCTAAAATTCAAAATCCCTGGGCCTTGAGAATAAGGCTGTTCACTGATCCCTCTCTGCAGCAGCCCCTTCTTGCTGACAATGTAGTATCTTTTTGTAGGATTTTCCCTACTATCATGCTTTTCTGGAAGTTTTGAAGCAAATGAGTGTTTGCTGCCTACACTGTCCCCTCTTCCTCCCTAGCTTCCATTTCTGTTTTTTTCTTTTCTCTCTAGGTCCTGAGAAAATAGCAGTCACCTCAGCTCATTGCTTCCGATACCATTACTGTTATTCATCCACCCTAAAAGCAGGTTCTCAGTTCTGAAAAGCAGTCTCTCCAGACTCTAATGTGAGTTTGAAATCCAGAGCTGGATTTGACTTGAGCCTGACTCTCTCTTTGACTGTAATATGTGTTTGCATTTTCTCTGCTGTGCCTAGCTAAACCTTCTGACTACAACCTTACAGAGACGAGGAATGGCTACCAGAGCCATTCAACTATGCTAAAACCTGTGTAAGCAGGATATATAGGGGATCCTTACCTGCATCCCCTCTGTTTTAATCAAAGAACAGTGTTTAGAGCTAGGCATGCTTCAGTGCACATGGAAGCTGTAGGGAGAGAGGATGAAGGAAATGCAGTGCAATCTTTTGGCTGCAGCTCTGTGGCTACCTGATCCTCTTGACATGTCCTGAGAAAGGAGGGAAATATTGTTATCCCTTTTACCAGCAGCACAGGAACAACGTGTTGTACTAGTCAGTGCATTCTTTTGGAACAGGCAACAGAAATCCTGACTGAGCCATGCCTCTTGATTCCTTATTCTCATTACTCTTCTTCGAGCTTCATCCTGGTAGCCCATGAGGGGCAACATTATGCCATACAGTATATAACTGTGAAAATTGCATAGGACTATTGAGGGAGAATTTTATTTCCTTTTTAATTTTTATCTTCCCCTTTTTAATACCCACCCCAATAGATGAATAATGCATCTAAAAATAATGTGATCTTATGTAATTATTGGATGATATATTATAATTGGCTTAATATCCAATTGAAAAGGGAGAAAAGCAGCCCCAGACAATGCAGGGCAGGCCTAGGTGAGAGGGAATGGTGTCCTATTCCTGCGGGAAGCCAAAGTCAATGAGATTGCTACTAGATCATTCCAGAGTGCAGTTCTCTGGGACAGCAGTCAGCAGTTTGCTGTGGACTGGAGTTGGAATGGGCTAAGGTTACCTTCACAGCTATAATTCCATTACTGCTTCTTTTTCACGGAAAGTGATTTTTTTCATTTGTTCAGCAAATGAGGCAGAGGAAGAATGGAGGGATATGTGGCACGGAAGTGATTTCATAAACCTCAGGCTGAATTCATGCTGCATATGAGCTGGGAATAAGAAGATTGGGTTTGGTTCTTTTCTTGCTATGGCTGTGATCTGAAAGCAATGCTACAGAAGCTAGTGAATTTGCATCACATTTAAGCTGGCATAAATGGAAGAGGGTTTGGGCCAATTTTTCAAATAACGGCTTAGTTTCAAGGGGTTTTTCTAAAGAATCATTCCTGGTTGATTCTGCTTCTGTACAGGCTTCCCATGTGATTATGTGAAATTCATTAAATGAACCAGAGAGCCTTGCCTCCTGCTTTGCCTACCCACAAACCAAAATCTTTACTTGCCATGTAAAATTTAAGGTGAAGAAAAAGATCTCTTTCTTTCAAAGGATTTTCAGTGCCTTTTTACAAAACATAATCCTCTAAAAGCCAAACACTGTAATACTTCATATCTCCAAGTTATTTTCCTTGAGAAAGGTGAAGATCAAATTAATTCCTAACTTTCTTTCAAGAAAATTAGTAAGTACCAAGATGTAGTGACAGTGAGAACCATATATAGAGATCTTGGTAGACTCTTAAAAAAAGAACTAGGAGGCTTTCACATGTGTTTTTCAAGTGTCATAGGGATTATTGAAGCTGTGGCAGGATAGAGAGTATGAAGTTTGAAAGTGAGGAATAGACCATGCCTCTCCATTAATTTCACACATGTGTTAGGATCTATTTAGATATTTATCTGCAAAATGGGGAATTGAAAAACTAAGAGACACAATAAGACATTAAGAGTTATGTACTTCAACGCCATTATTATTATTATTATCATACCTGATCTAAACCTGAACACTTTTGACAGTTCTCGTGTGATGAAAGTCAGATTTTTAAGTAATTATTTACTTTAGTTGTGAATGCTTAAAATTAAGTACTGTAGCTTTACATTTGGAAAATTAGTATAATGGCACCTGTGTTTAGAAAAGGAAAGCATTAGGATAAATCTGTTATTGTTCTTACTTCAGTAGAAGTTTTCCCTGTTTAATCATTTAGGTTTCAGGCCTGCACACACAACACCAGTATGTGTCTGTTCAGCTTCATTGCATCAGAAAACTCGGGTGTGGCTTTAATGTGGTGGGATTGTAATGTGCTGTAACCTAATTTGATAAGAAGTAGAGACTCATCATCCAGGTGCAATTTATATATGTGTGTGTGTATATATATATATATGCATATATATATACACACACACACATATACTCCCCATATTGGGAGATATGCCTTGCCGTACTTGTGATGCAAACCATCTTGCCTCCTAGAGTGTTAACTGGCTGCAGCACTCTTGTACTTCAAATCTTACTTAGGTTAGATTCAAACAAAATTTGTTGCCATTTGACAGTTTGTCTGTGGCTTCCAGATATCTTAGGTGTTGCTGATAAAAGCCTTATATTTGCTGCATTTATGTGACAAATGGATGCCAGATACAGTTTGAAACTAATTTTTAAGCACTTAAGGGCAATTTAAAATACTTGCTACATTAGATGCAAACGCTCGTTTCTGCGAAGTCAGAAATTGTTTCAAGGATAGCAAGTGGATGAAATTAATACAGCTGAAATTATACTGGATTGCTTCAAAGGCCATTTATGAGTGTACAGAACACCTGGAGAATCTCTCGTTAAAAAAAAAATAAACAACCTACCTAAGCAAAGACAAATCAATATGGCAAATACATCTGCAAAATAGAGCAGAACTAAAAGGAGACTTGGGGAGGATCTAAATTAAAAGGAATTCTGTGAAAGCATGATCTCCAACACTTCAGTGCAATTTTCTTACAACTGTTAAGGACTGTTTTGTGTTTATATGAAAAAAATTAGGTATTATTACCTAGCATTTAGGTTGTGTTTTCTAATTTTCCAACTGCTGTGTGATGTCTGAATCATTATTATTGTCTTGTAGATAGGTAGATTGAGGGACAAGAAATAAAGGAATTTATTGAGACTTCTGGAGCTTGTAATTGGTGGAACTGAAAATAGCAGTCAGTTTCCCTAAGTTGCCGTTCAACAGGGTACTCCATGTCCACTATACATCACTCTGCCCATCTTGATCTCACAAAGCAGGACTTTTATCCCCTATCAATTTTCCTGTTCTCTTTTGGGGGGAAAAAAGGTTTAAATGTAGCCAAATTTGCAAACTGATGTTGAAGTCCTGGCGGGCTTTTTTTTTTTTTAAGTGATATTTTAGTTTATTTGTAACCAAGCCCTCTAAGTTTTTTTTAGTACTTCTATTTTTTGATTAGTTTTCCTAACTGCAACCAATTCAGTACTTAATTTACATAGTTTGCTGCTAGTGTCCTGGATTTCACCTGAAATACAAAGATAGATAATATGAAGAATTTGTTTTCTGTCTTAAAGAAAGAATTGGATAAAAAACCACATCTGTCTGCTGAAGGAAAGCTCATCAAGTGGTGTGAACTGACTTCTGCAGAGCTTCACAGACTTATCTTGACTGTAAACCTGGGTCAAAATGAAATTATTTCCACAGTAGAAGAAATAACTTAAGGCATCCAGAGGAGAAAAAAACCTCATGCAAGCTAATATAAAATACTTGACAGGGTCTGTTTAGTAATGAGTGAACTTAGTCACGATCCAGAGAGGAGCTGGTTAAAGTTGGTAGTGAAGAGATTATTAGGTGCCATTTCCTGTGAGTTCTTCAGAAATTATATGGAGTGTGGCATGAATGGCATCACTATACCCTTCCTCCTTCCAGCAGCACTTGAGTCATCTTGTTGAATTTCAAGAGCCACTCAAGAGAAGAGAGGCCAAGGCCAGTGTCAGATCTGGCTGACAAACCACAGTGGTTTTGCAAGATCTTTTGCACTGTAGTAGGATTGCAAAATGTATGAAGGGGATTTGGAGAAGAAAATACTCCTGTATTTGCTTTACTCAGGACATCAGAGGGATGAATGGATAGAGTGGGTAAACAAGTCCAGGAAGATGGAGCACATTCTGATTCTCTTAACTGACTATTTCTGAAAAATCACTGGGTTTAGAAACTGGTTTGGAAAACATCTAATGTGGTTGTGCTATTCAATTGTTTTGTATTTTTGCATCAGTATAAACTAGTCCCAAACTGAAAATGTCAGAACTCTTTTTTTATAGCTTACTCCAAAGAAAAGATAGATCCAATTAAAAACAACTTTTGAACATAGTCAGATTCCAAGGTATTTGTGCCTACACATAGATCTGAACTTTTTCTGATGAAGATTGTCTTTGCTTGGAATTAAAAGGGATCAGAAATGCTGTGCATGAACATGCTCCTCTGAGATTTAAAGAGCAGTTTTGTGAAACAAAGGATTTTGAAAAAACATGAAAAGGTGATGGAAATGTCAAATTATATCCCAGGATATATAAGCAGACCTGTCATACATCCAGCAGAAATAAGGAAGCATTTAGTGCTGTTCTGAACCAAACAGGTGAGGATTCTTTTAGAAAGTATGTCTGGTTTTAGTCACTCCTGTTCAAGAAAGATGAGTTTCTTCTGGAATAGATAAAGAGTTTCTAGGTTGTTTAGGAATGAAAAGTTCTTCACAGAAAATGATTGTAAACCAGTTTGATTTATTCAGTCTTGCAGAGCAAATGCTAGTAGTGGAGGTGATTATTCCCTGTAACTGCATCAGACAGTTAAGCACAAAGGAGGGCAATATTTTTTAAGCTCAGAAAGCCAAACTTTACCAAAAAAGATAACAGTATAAATTTGCAATGGATAAATGGAATTTGGAGATGACAGGAAAATTCTTAACTGTTACAGTCGTGAGGTTTTTAGACAGTTTCCAAAGAGAGGCAGGCAGATGAAAAGAGTCAGAAAACTGCTTTTAAGATGGAGTTTGAGAACATTTTTTCAAACAGAGCTGGTATGGACAAAGTGGACAGATGGAAATGGATATGAGAACACTCTGCCTGACTATGAAGTTATTTAGACATGAGTAAGATCAAGTCCAAAATTTACAGAGTTGTGATAGCCTGGCATTGTGACCCAGATATGGGACCTGTTGAGTGGCAGGATGTGTTAACCTGGGCATAGCACCACAGTAATGTAGCTGCAGATTTGCAGCTGGTTCATTTTAAGATGGCTTTGAGCACAGAGAGGGGTAAGACATAGTTATGTCCTTTATATAGATATGCTCTGAGTTTGGGAGAATAAATACAATTCAGACAAAAAGGCTTGTGTTCCCTTTCCATAGGGAAAACTATGGTGTGAAGCTAAATGTTACTTGCAATAAACATATAACCTTTCCCAGTACTCCCAAGGATGTGCCCAACCCATGAGGAGGGGATTTCTCCTAATCTTCAGTTTATGACACAACTTCCTTTTATGGCCAGGTAACCTGACTAGTGGGTGAAGGAAAAGCCATGGATGTAGTCTACCTAGATTTCAGTAAAGCCTTTGATACTGTCTCCAACAGCATTCTCCTGGGGAAGCTGGCAGCCCATGGCTTGGAGAGCTGCACTTTTCGCTGGGTTAAAAGCTGTCTGGATGGCCAGGTCCAGAGAGTGGTAAATGGTGCTACATCCAGTTTGCATCCAGTCCCTAGAGAGGTTCCCCAGGGCTCAGTACTGGGGGCAGTCCTGTTTAACTTGTTTAAGGTCTTTTCCAACCTTAATGATTCTGTTATTTTATAATTTTATGAATGGTAGTAAGGAGCAGTGTCTATCAAGATAGTATGTTTTAAATTTGTGTTTTGGATTCCAAAGAGATGTAACTGCACAGCTTCATTCTAAAGCCCTCTTCTGAGCATACATCTGGCAATTTCACACACTTTCTGTCTTTCCAGGGTTCAGAATAGTAATGGAATACTTCACAGCGTACAGAGACACACTGGGGTGCAAAAGCCAGACAGATGATTAGTGCAGGACTTGGGTTTCATACCCAGGACCTAAATAGCCTGAATATCTTCCTGACCATCAACACATACTGTTTATTTAAGGAGTGATGAAGAGGGGACCGACATCCTCCCTGAGGATTTAGTCAGTTGTTGGTTAACTGAAGGAGTTTTTATTATTGTTCAACTACAGCTTTTCAGTGTGCATTGAAAGGCTTATAGATAATGGCAAAAGCTCTATAAACTCCAGAGTATCAGTGGGGCCTTGGTAATCTGTTCTTCGTCTTTGCTATTTCCACATTAAAATAGGAATTTTTTCTGGAAATGCCTTTGTTGACATGCTGACAGCTTCTCTGTCCTCTAACCTGCAGGAAATTGAAAGCTACTGCTGTGGGGGCAGTCTTCCACTTAGGCAGGCTGAGATCCATATGCAAGTGTGGAATTGCACTCAAGGAAAATGCTATTTGAGCTGCATAATTAGGGGATAAACTGTTATTTGTCAACCAATAGAGAGTACAGAAACCTATCTTTATCTAACATTTTATCATTGGCTGAAGCAGAGGGAGGATTTTTAAGTTCAATTTCAATAAAGAGAAGATAATATAGAGCTGAAATTCTTAAATTAGCTGCTTTTTTGTAGTTAGTACTTTGGTTAATCTTTTTAATTTATCACTTAGTACATGGCAATTACCCAGCATATGGAAATAAACCAAGGTTATTGTATTAGTGAGATATGTTTGCAGTGTGCAGTCTGGAATGAAACCATACAGTTATCAGTTGGAGCAATAGTGGTAACAAGTCTGTTGAAATCTCTGGGTAGATTTCAGATGGTGGCCTCTTGACCCCTCTTATCAGTTCAGTGATAGCAAGAGAAGATCTCCTAGGAAACCTTGGCTTGCAATTATTAATGCTGTTCTTTCTTTAATTGGGAAGGGCCGGTTGATAGGATAAAACTTTATGGAGTTATTGCAATTATTTGAAGTGACAAATCATCACTTATTATTATCTAAATTAACAAAGATAGAAGAAGTAAATTCCTGTATAGATTACCTCTAGTACAGTACACAAGTAATTTATTTGGCTTAATAGATAATTAATTTTCAATTTGGCAACCTGAAGTATATATGAGCCTTAGGTTTCCACATGGAGATAATTATTATCCTTTCAATTCAATTTTTGCCCATAGAATGTATGTTCAGCAGGTTCTGCTGATAGTTACAGCACAAGAAAGGACTACTGGAATTTGCAGAAGAAAAGAAGGTGGGTGCCTGCCCACTTCCATAGTGATGGAGATTATCATGTATTTTGTGAGATTTTTGGCTCACCTTTTTCAGTTGGAGGAATATTATTTGGCTGTAGACAAGGAGTTAGCCCTCTTTAAAAATCACACTGATAGTTTTCTGGCATCTTTGACATCTTCCGCTGAAAAACTGAAGGAAACTCAGTCCTCTTTCTGGAAAATGCCTCTCCCAGTGTAACACATTTGCAGGAATCAATAGGAGTCTCTCCTTTATACCTCAAGTTGTATCTACTCTGTGGACTTTATATTCTAGGGGAGACAGTCTAGCACTCTGTACCAGCATTGATGTCACTGCAATTTGATCAAGTTGTATTGCAAATCACATTAGTCATGACATCTCTACACCACCCACACATTCTAAAAACAAATAGTTGTTTCCAAAGTACAGATTTTTTTTTTCAGTTCTTGCTAAATTACTGGTTCTTAATGCTGCAAACATTTTAAACAAAGTTATTCTTTTATATATGGAGTAAAAACACCTGTGCAATTACCCTTGTTTCTCCACTCCTTTTTCTTCTGTGAGAAGAATCAAAATGGAAGATGTATTTTTACCTGGAGCACTTTGGGAAGAGTAAGAAGGAAGGTCATGGAATTACTTCAGCCAAACATTCTGGATCCGAAAAAGTTTGGAGTGGTTTGAATAAGAAATATTTATTCTGAAAATGACGATGGTATCTAAGAGATCTTTTTTCTTTACTAAACACAATGCACAAGCATGTACATAACTTCAAGCCTGTCCTTAAAGATCTTGCAATGAATTATTGTATTTGTTTAGAACTCACTGAGGTTGTTAAATTGATGCCCTAGAACTGCTTTTTTATTCCATATGTTTTCAAGTCACAGGTTCATGGCTATAAAGCTCCGGAATTCACCTGAACAGAGAAGGTAGAGTGGAAGATACTGTGTGAAAAATATGAATCTGATTTGTTGCTCTCTTTGCTTTTCTTTTTTAATCTTTTTCAAGGAGTTATTGACTCTTTGGAGAAGTCATTATTATCAGCAGCATTTTAAAGGATAAATATAGCCCTAATTCAAACTGACAGCTTTAAGTATTCCCTATGATAGCCAAATTCATCATTGTTGGCATGGTTAAATGCAAAGCATGTGTAGTTTCAGATTGCTACAGTGACTCTGTAAGACGTACAAACTGTAATCTCAAGGTCAAAAATAAAACGGAATTTCAATGCTTTTTTCTAGCAGACATTTACTCAGTATTAAAAGTTAATACATTTGATACTACTTTCCTTTTCTGGAAAAAGCTCCAGTAATCTCTAATAAGTCTCAATGTTCCAGATGTACCTTTCAAGCCATACTCACATGCAGCCACCTCTAGGGTAAACTATTGCAGCTATTGAAAATATCCACCAAGAACAAAGATACAGTGAAAAACACAGTATTTAGTTGAACCTAAAAAAAAATACCATTTTCTAATCTGGGATCTGAGAAAGACAGAAGGAAAAATCCTTATCTACTTTAAAAGTACAGTGCAGCTCTGCAGACTTGTAGTTCCATACTTTCATTAAATTCCTAACTGGTTCATATGTGAAGCCTGCATATGCAACTTTTGGAATATCTGAAATATCAGGGAAAAAATTAGGTACAGAATAAAATAACTATCTGAAAGTGTCCCGAGGTGTATTATCTGCAGCACCGCTCCATCGTTTTTAAAAGACACCTTTGGAAAGGAAAATTGAGGTGACCTGGTGGCAGTATAAAAATATGTTTACAGGAAGGAAATACCAGGCACTAATGGGATCTTTAATCTGCAGAGGAATATATAGTGAAAAACAGTAACTTGGAGTTGAATCTAAATATATTCAAACAGAAAAACAGGTACAATTTTATAGAGAGGAAGACTGATCATTTATGCAAAAATATCAAAAGAAGCAGAGTTCCCTGTCTTTGACTTCTTGCCAGGAGATTTTTAAGGAGATGTCTTTAATGTCCTGAAGCACCATTACCCCATTTATTTCTGGGAATGTATTGGTTTAATGTGTACTTACTGTTAAGTTTTTGTGCTAATTAGAAGCTACCTAAAAATGATTGAATTGTTTTCCTACAGTCAGTCCATGCCATTTACTCATTATTCATTTTCAGGGGAAAGTACTGTAGCAGATGAGATATTCCCTCATAGCTCTTTGGTAGGTTTACCTCTCACTACAAAATGTTCATGGATCAAAAATTCAACTTTGGTTTCAAGAATGAAGTATCAAAGCCAAGAAGACATCTAATGATATTCTTTAATAGATGATGCTTTGTAATAAATTAGCAATGAGGATGGAGATCAGAGGAATCATTTCTTAGCTGACAAAATGTTGTTGATGATGGCTATTCCAATTGTATCTTCTGCTCTGTTGCACACCTAGTTCTTTGATACAGTGTGGTCTCAGCTGCTGGGATCAGTTTAATTTACTGTAAGCAGAGATGAGCTGTACCCATCATAGTGACAAAAGATGTACCTGAACCTTCTGATGAGGCTGCAGATCTTTAACACATCCTGGACTTAGGTATTTTTCCCTCTCACAGTTCAATGAACATCTGCTTCAAAAGGCAGAGAGAGGGTGAATAGCTGTTTACAAAGATTTGAGCAAAGCTGTTTTCCTCAGGCCAACATACATTTAAAAATCCTTTTTAATGCATGCACTTATACTATCTGTTTCTGACAGAAACAGTCTGTCCTAGTCAATCTTATAGCTTGCTAATTCTTCCATCAAAATAGGAGATGAAGAAGATTACATATGATTTTCTTACATTTATTGCTTCCAATCATGATATCTAGGGTTACGCATAATTGTGGATCTTTCTTCAGTCACAGAGAACTTGGAGAATTGGATGCCCCCCAGAAATGACTCCTGATTTCTTGGGTTTGAACCAGCCAATATCCATTTGAAAGCCTGCCACACCAACTATGCTAGGCTAGACCACACTTTCAACTAGCAATCTATACAGAGATGTATAGTGTGGGTTGTGTTTGGTGAGGAAATACTACCTTGTGACCACATCCAGTTAAAGGAACAAGACCAACACCTCTCTTGCATCAGTGGCAACATTTTTTTCTGATGAGCAGCTGTTTTTGATTTGCAATTATTTAACTCAGCTATCGAGCCTCTTAAGCAACCAATTTGTGTGCATTGGATATATCAGAGAAAGGACATGAGCCATACTGCAGTATGACAACAGTGCATGTGTTTGGTGAAGAAAAGCAGTGAGCAGATGGGCACCAGTAATTTCCTAACAACACCTTGGGTTGCCATCCTGACATCCTTTCCTGTTAACAGAATGAAGCTGAATCACTTTGGGCATGATGAGAATCAAAAGCAAACTCTTTCTCTGGACATCCTTATTCTCTGCCCCTTCCTTGGATGTTCACACTGTCTTCTCGGCTGATGTGGAGCCTAATGGAACCCAAGTTGTGCATATTTCTGATGAATAAAATCTCCTATCTTTCAATCTTCTAGTGTATAGATGATGTTGAGGCATCAGTGCTGATTAACTGTTTTCCAGATTGACATATTGTGCAAATCATTTCCTTTGTTATGAAAACAATCAAGAATTGGACTACTTTGAGATTTTTTGTGGCTGCTGAGTTCTCTTAGGGTGTAAGCTTCTCACAGAAATTGGGGGGAATTGCTAGATTGTCTTGAAACCTACTGGGTATAATAATCACCTTCTGACCAAGGCAGTATATTTCTTCGGTCAGAACAGTTCCATGCCTGCATTTCCATTGAGGAATCTCGGTAATGGTGTGGAAGATTAGTTTAGTAACAGGAATGTTTTATACAGGTGTTTCAAAGGCTCTCTCTACTATTTTCTAGAAGGAACTAATTCAAACTAGGTAGATAATTACTTCTTTTCTTGATGTCTTAGCTGGAGAGATAAAGGGCCTTGAGACTCTGAAGAAACTGTAAAACTGATGTATTTGTTCTTGTCTTTTGTGAGTGGAAAGGTTGAGCATTGCTGGCTAGAGCCAGGCACCATGCAGGGGTACTGTTCAGCTCTGCCAGGGCTGTTCGCTTGTCCATGCTGTCCCAACCTGGGTTTACTTGGCAGTATTTCCAGTGTGCTTCATTTCTCACATGCAGTGCTCACTGCTCTCCTTGGCTCTCTTGCAGTCCAAGCCTGGCATTTCTATCCTGAACTGAAGTTTGTAGATTAGCTAGTTCAGTATGGATAACTACAGCTTTCACTGTTCCAGTTCACAACCCCAGCTCTTGCAAGCACGTCTGTTGTGGCCTTTAGCATCTTTGCAGTCCTGTTTCAAAGCCTTTTACTGCTGAAAATCAAATGTGACTTAGGTTCTGCTTTCATCATTCCTCACAATGTGTTTTTGCCCTGGTGAGCATAGTTGCAAAAATTTGCTTCAAGCTAATCATCTGAGCACTGAATGATCGGGAAAAGCCCCCAAGCTGCACTGTGGCACTTCAAAATAATTTTCTCAAGATCATTTAGTGGGTAAAGCTATTTACAATTTCACTTCACTCAGAAATAATTGCAGGAGGGAAAGAACCATAGATGGAGAAGAGAAATCCATTATATTTATGTGAATGCATCATTATTTATTTGCTTATACATGGAAACACTCTTTTAATACTCTGTAGGAGATAGTGAGTTTTTTGTTCTCCTTGCATTTAATAAAACCCGTTGCAATCTCTGCAGTTTCTGCCGCTGAATAGGGATATTATAAACATACTTAATTTCCACCTGGAAAAATCAGCTGGCCATGCTAGTAAAGCACTCCTAGAGGCAGAGAGTTACACTAACTGTGGAACAGAGAAAAAGGGTGCTGGTATGCCTGAGTTATGTGTCTCAGCTGCCAACCTGGGACATTATCAATATGATCATTATGCAGAGCTAGGTCCTGATTGCACAAGCCCCTGCCAGACTCCACTGCACTCAGCAGCCTCTGAGAGCTGCATATTAGATGAGTGAATGACACTAATTAAATTAAATTAAATTTGGATTTTTTTATCTACTGCTTGTTAACTATCAGTATATCTTTGAAAGTAACTCCATTATGCCTGTTTTGTACTAACAACTGTGGTGTTTTGGCCCAAAGTTGTATTCTTAACTTGGACTTTTGGGCAAGGTAATGAAACTGAAAGGCTCTGGTTTGCCTTACATACCTGAATTCTCATATTAAGTGGGTGGGATGATGCTTAATTTTATGAAATGTACAGCAATTTTTTTGTGTAACAGCTATCTATACCTTTATTAACACGTAACTTGTTTGTTTATGCTAAAGCATAAATGAATAAATTATTTTCTTGAGTGCACTGGTATTTGGCCAGCATCAACCTGTCACAGCTACTCACTATTTATCATGGTGTCCTCAAGCAATACTGGATGTAAGAGTTGCATAGCAGCAGAGTTCAAAAAGTGTAATTATTGTGAGGGCACTTACAAGATCACATAAACCATATTCTTTAGGGGATTTGTCTTGGGATGGACATATCTGTACTTGATAGTCTTTTTCCCACAGAAGCAGAATTGCTTATGTTAAAAATTAATTAGCTCGTTTGAATTGTACATATGATGTTATGTTCAGATCTGGAGCTCAGTTTAAGTCATTCAGGTCTAAAAGTTTAGCTTTTAATACAGCTGAGTTGATAACTCCTGAACTGTGCCATTTAGGTTTTAGTCATATTATTTCTTATGCTGTTATATGCATTATTTATTATGGGGATTCCAAAACAATTTAAAGATACATTATCTTTTTGGGACATCACTGATTCTCAACCCACAGCATCCTAAAGACAGTAGTATCAATGGCTTGCAAGGAAAAGTGAGATTAGGAATGTGTACATTTGTATCTTTCTTTTTAATACAATTCTGTCATTGGAAAGAAGGAGACAGAGGGAGAGCTTTGTGATGAAACTGTTCTTCCCAGACAGCCAAGAAATGTCTTATCTACCCTTTGTGCTCTACAGACCACAACTAGGGTATTTCTGCTTTGTGCCACAAATCTATTTTCTTTTTAGCTTTTCTATGAAGATGACTTTGCTTTTATATTCATAATATGCTTTCAGCATTATATCAAGGGCCTTGCATGAAAATTGCATTCTCTTATATAATGACACACTATAGTCCTTTACTCTTAACTCTTCGATACTCTTAAAACTATAATGAGTGGAACTGTCTGTCCAAAATGACAGAACAAGGTCAGAATTCTGATGTGATCTAGTACTGGCATCATGGGATTGTTATTGTATTTTAAAATATACTTTGCAAAACTATGTTTCTCTAAGTGTTTCAGGTTTTGCATTACACCAAGGAGTATACCACATGATGCTTGCTTGAAAGTCCACAATAGTGTCATGATATAATGGAAGGATACATTTATTTGCTACATGAACTTAAGGGAAATGTTTGTTAATTAGCTCTAATATGCAGCTGGATGTTCTTGTTCATATCCAGTCATGGTCAGATGTTAAAATAAAAATTAAAGTATTATAATAAGAAGGAAAGCTATAAAACTAGCACAAAAATTAAGTTATCCCTTTTCTTAAATACATTCCCATGTTCCAAAAAGTCTTCCAAGGTCAGAGCTTTTATTTACATCTTTGTGTTTAAATCATCAATGGAATTTTCTTCTGTGAATTGTTCTAATGATGTTTTCAGTCTTTTTATACTTGTGATCACAACTTCATTATGAATTATGTGGGAAAAAGAGATTTACTTTTATTTTTCAAAAAGCCTTGGCTTGATAATCTGATTTCTCTTCTTTATTGTGAAATAGTGACTGATTATTCCCTATTTATCTTCTCTGTCTCTTTCACGGTCTTGTAGATCTTCCTAATCCTGTCTTCCAAGTTGAATAATCTTAGTTTAATTTCTACTTGCACATAAACCTTCCCCATTTTGCTGTTTTCTTATTTTCTTCAGCTCTGTTGCATCCTTCTGAGGTGGATATGACTTTTGCTAGGATCTTTTTTTTTTTTTGCAGAGAGCACTAGTATGTGTGTTTGAAATACATTCAATTTTGTGTACTGCTTACCCGAAAAAGGCAGCCAGTTTCAAGCACTGGTGGTTACCCTCTGTTGCTCAAAGGTGAACCTGCAGTGTACCTCTGGCCACACCTGATAGGCACTGATGGAGACCCCAGCTCACACATGGATGTGCACAAACCACAGCCCATCCTGGCAGATGTCTCTGCGGGCTCCACCATGTGATTTAAAAAAGCTTATCTGCATCACCTTGCCTCTATTTATAACCTTTGGAATTCAGAGGACTTAGCCTATGTCATAGCAGAGGTTGAACTGGACCTTGGTAGGTTTTTCCCCTGCCAGTCCATGACTGCAGGCTATTCCCTAGGTGATAGCAAAAAGAGGAAGAGTTTCCTAGAGCTTCACCAGCTGTATTCTTTAGCTCACATTTAACGTGATGGTTCAAAAGTCTTCAATATTTTTTATAATTGCTGGGCTTTTTGAAATATCAGTGTTTGCTTCTTACTAATGCATGTAGCATTATGGAAGTTATACTTATTTTTACAGAAGAAATGAATGGCCTAGGATTTGAATCTTCTCCCCTTCCATGTGTATGCTGAGCCCTTCCTTTTTTTTCCTAACCAGATGACAGTACTTGGGCTCTCATTTTAAAATATGCTCTCAACCATAAGTCATTTTAGAAAAATAGAAGGATACAGGGAAATGAAATGGCATTTCTCTAAGTGACTATAGGAAATAATAAATCACTGCAAAATATTTGAGACTGGAGGAGATGGAGGAGACTGAAAAGAAAAAGAAAGCAAACCCAAGGATGCCATAAAATTCTAGTGTGCATTTAATGAAATCATGTTGTCCTTGACTTGATAACTGAAGTTAAATAAGTGCATAGGTTTTAGGTATAAGCCTTTTATAATAACATTAGTCTCCATGGTAGAATGGGGTGAAGCAACTTCTGTAATATTTTGATCTATTTCCCTAAGTCAAAATGCTAAGTGCCTGCAGTAATTTACAGAATATTTTGGCCATATGGGACACTGGAACAGCTATTATGTTGCATGCACTTTTTTATTCTAAACTATATTGGAGTATATAGAAATTAAGCATCTTGGCATTCTTCCTGTGGATGAAAGTCACCTTCAGGAAAACCAGAAGGGTGGTTATTCTTGCAGAGCATAAAAGGGGCTGACTAGCAAGAGAGCAGTATACACAACTGTTTAATTAGATAATGAAAGTTTTTCACCTGTATAAAAGTCACATAGAATATCTAATCTCCTAATTACAATCAGTAAGATTTTGCACATATCTCTATTTCAGGCCAAAGGAGACATGAGCATGTATATGTTTCTGTTCAAGAACATCCAGCTGACTGCCTGCAGAGCAGAAAATGCTCATATGTCTTCAGAACTTTCATGTGTTTGTCTATTGAATTTTATTTACTCTCATATATAACAAATAGTAAATGGTTTGCAGAGAGTTCATATGTGACAAATAAGCATCATGAGAAATACTGCTGTTATTCACAACACATAAGGGGAGAATATTTTATTGTGATTATGAGCCACAGCTATTAAAACCTATCATCCAGTGAACTTCAGTATAGTCTGTGGTATTTGCTTGGCTTTTTATGACAACATTGATTAAACACTAATTATTTATAATTGAAATAACAGTATAAAGTGTGATTCTGCAACTAATGAAAGCAGGAAAGTATCTCTCAAGGGGCAGGTCTAAAAGGGTACTTGTGTCTCATATGCTGACCATCCATCATTCTTAAATTTTATATCATAACTCATGAAAGATTTCAGCAACTAGTGTCTAGTGTGTTTTAGACACGCTACACTGTGATACTATCTCCTGATTTTCATAACCAGAGGGGCATTAAATATTTAAAAGATGGGACAAAAAATTGGAATAAGATTATAAGATCTGCTATTTCTCCCAGGAAGTATCGAAGATGATAACAGGGCAATGGGATTTTGAGTTGTGAAAAGATTGGATTATAAAACAGAAAGTCTTCATGCAAAATGAATGCTCATTTAGCTGATAATCATTTATACACTTTTCCCACCACTAACATTATCATGTATATTTGAAGGCAAGAATGAGTAGGAAATTGTATCAAGAAGCACCACAGTCTTTGAGACACCCTTTCTGTGCACAGTACCTTGATGTTTAGGTGTAGAGAAGAAAGAAATTCTTCATTTCATAGGGAGTAGTACTTAAAGAAATCCTCCCCATGATATCAGGGGATATCATGTTGCTCTGCTTTTGTTAACATGTCCAGTGATGGGCTATTTAGGATGAAGTATATTCCTGTTTAAAATGGGAATAAGTTTAATTTAGTAAAATTAAACTGGTAAGGAATTAGGACCTACTTAACAGGTTCTAATTTTCAATTCAGCTTCTGAATTTTGTTCTACATCTGCTCCTTCTGACAGCCTTGGAGTAAATAAACCTATCCAATTTCTTTGAAATTTGTTAGCCAGCATTGTGCAGTAGGTAAAAGCACAGTGCATGGAAATAATGGGACTTTCCCCAGGGAACAAACAGTTCCCTGATAGCTGATAAAAAAGACATCCTGCTTCTTAGGACTATTTAGATTAACCATCAAAGAAAAAGAATCAAGGTACTAAGGAAGAACTATATAACAATTTCATTAAAATATAATACAAGAAATAAAGATAATTCTTATGACTATTAACTACAGAGCATGGAATTCACTAGCAGATCAAAGCTGTTATTTACAGAAAAATATACTGATATTTCTGACAATGAACCCAATTTCGTAACTATTGACTGGTATAATTCAATAAGTGGTATTTCAGATAATGAACCTGAAATATAAAAGTGGAAGGCTGCATGAATATTTGTGTGTAAATTAGAAGTGGGAAAGACTTAATAAGCCAGATCAAGTGTGGTGTGAGTACATGTGGTGTGAATGATGAATTAATATTTTATTCCAATAGGGAATAGTCCTTTGAATTGTTTCTTGTGAGTTCAGAATTGCAGTCTTTCCCTAGGGGATTTAAGACCACTGGTAAAACCCTGCATCTAAGGTTGTAACTTTTCAGAAGACTTAATGAGGAATTTCTGAAGTTCTGAGTGAATTATGTTGAATTCTGTTACTTTCAATAGGATTTTTATCCATTCCAGTTAAAAATGACCAATGGACTCTTCCTCTGAGAGACGATTTCACAGACAGATAGAGCGCACTATCAGGAAGGTTTTTCAGTAATGATCCTTAATTTTCCTTTAAATGCTCCCCTAGAATTTTTCATAAACAAATAAAACTCTGTAATTAACCATGTTTCCTTCAGTGTGGAAATGTTGGCCAGAGATAAGATCTCTTGCTGTCAACAGCAGGTTTTTATTCTTAAGGAGCAAACTACAAGGCACTTCTCATTAGATATAATTTTCAGGCCTCAGAAGTCTTGATAACAAAAATTTGCACAAATCTATCTATTCCCATAGTTTAAGAAGGGATAAGATTGGGCCAGACTGTTTGTACTTGAGTCTGTAGCTCAGCATCCTAGCAGGAATAGGTCAGTAAGGAGAAATCATTCTCTTAATGCTGATTCCCAGTATAAAATTAATATCTCACTATCAAGAGGCAAAGGTATTTTGATTTCAGCATATTTGTGCTGCTCTTCTGATTGCTCTAAGGGACCTGCAACAAGAATCTAACATGATTTGAAACTGTTTGTTGCCCATACTCTGATAAGAAGGTATCCTGGCACAGGTTTATCTGTGCTGATAGTGAGGTTTGTGGCTGTAGGGAAATGTTGATACCATACTTCAGAATCTATCTTCTTAAAATCTATTCTTTAGCAGATTTGAAAATTATAATAAATACTTGAGGTGCTGTATTGTAATGAATTGTCAACAGTCAAAATGGGGGATTATAATGAGAATCATATTTTATTTCTTATATATCATCGTGTAGTAAACATGTATTATATTTTCTCCTTCCTTCCCCTTCTTAATTTTTTTTTATTGCAGACTTGCTTTGACATGTTTTCTTCTTTCCTCTGTATTTTTCACTCTTCTCACAGCATCTTACACATTTTCTCTTTTCTTCTTATACATTCTTTTTTCCCCCTCCTTTTCCTTTCTCTTTTCTTTTAATATCTTTTTCTCCATAATAGAATAATACTTGTGGACCACCCAGGCAAAATCAGATAGTTTAAAAATTTAAATTTGGAAATATTCATTGCAGGGTGAAATTGTGTGTGGATTTTCTAGAAATGGGAAAAAATCAGGTAAGAAAGTGTGGAGTTGCATCTTGTGTAACAGATTTATGTCTGTATGTAGTATCACTGTGTCCTGAAAATGATATTAAGTCTGCTAAAGCCTGCACTATATTATTATCAGTGCAGCCACAGAGTAGATTTTGGAACTGTAGATTTCAGATCCAGAACTGGTTTAATTGCAGTATATTGGAAGATGTGTTCCCTATACATATGAGATAGAAGAGTAATTTATGGTGTTTTCTAATGAAATGTAGGGATTTGAGGAGGTGATTAGTACTTTCCTGAGAGCACACTAAAGTAAATGCAAATAGCTGTGCAGTTTGTATTCTAACTGGTAGATTTTATTTGCAGAGCCTGGAAATTTATTCATCCAATTCTAGTTAATTGGTTTATTGCTGTCCCGTGTATAGTACATACATCTGGATTTGTCTATTATATCCATCATGACTGTGTATGAGCACTTTATATGGACACATCTCATGATTATGTTCTGTAAACTTGTGGAGGGGAAGTTGCTCTGGATAGACTTTTGATTTTTCCCTTATGTTGTCAGTGGAACAGCCTTCTGATGAGTCCAGGGTGAAAATAAAGTTCACGTAATGTTCTTACTGGAGTCACTGGCAATAGGCATCATGAGAAAACAGGGCAGTAATGAAATGAAATCACATATACAGTAAAAATATAAAGTACAATAATTGATTATAACCTCTGGATGTGATTCTCAGTTTATTCCAAGGCCATTTCACAAAGTGATGGTGGTATAGAAGTTGTATAGAGGCAACACCGAATAAGGATCCTTTACACTGAATGAGTAATACAGCCTTAGCATAAATGAGAATGAGGTACTCCATATACCCAGAATGATTTCTAGTGAGAAATGCATAGGTCTGCAACTTGATAAATGAACCAGTAAAGACACAACCAATATCGGATACCCAGGAATGTGCCTGTTCACGCCTAGGCACTAAAACGTTTTTGTTGATGGAAATGAAGTATCTGCATGCTGCTAATTTTTCCCTGCTTAGGAAAAAACACTTGAAAGAATCTTAATAGTACGTAATCTTCTGTAAATAATAAGCTATATAAAATTTCTGCCTTTCTTTTTTCTAATATCTCCACTTGGCTCCTTACACGTGCTCCTGTCTCTGTGGGGTTGTGTTGGGTGTTCTCCTCTCATCTGACTTCAGTCTTTCATTCTCTTCAGTGATCATTTCATTCTTTTATGTGCCATTTATGTAAATGTGAGTGTGGAAACACCATATATGTGTTGTTTATTCTGATCTTTCCCCTCCCTGCTCCTTCTTGATACTGACTACTTTTGGAGTTAATGGATTCTGCCAATGATTCTATCTTGAAGTAGTAGCTTGCAGAATTTTTAATATTGTCTGAAGTTTCTGGAAGGCCCAGTGAGACACTGAGTGAGCCCCACTCTCTCTGGTAACAGTCCACCTGCTGAAGTCCTCTGGTGCAGGACTGCTTCCCATTTCCTTCTCATACAGATTTTTCTTCTGTGTAATTCCCATGGAAGCAGTGGAGATAGTCTTTCATGGCACTGGTCTAAGCACAAGAAAACTCCTACCCAATGGCTGCTTTTACTTTGGTTTTCATATTATGAAAATGGGCTTGGGATACCCAACATTTTTTTATATATTTAGCAGCAGGACAGCTGAATAGAACAGCTTCAGTTCTGGAATCACAATTGTGGTATTAGAGCCAAAGTGCTCAGTAATGTCCAGATTAGCAGCTACACTTGTGTTTCCTCAAGGTGGCTAAGGACTGTAGGAAAGTCTGTTTCCTCTCTTGGCAGATGTCTCTTAGCTGGAACTCAGGTGAAGGTGAATTACATATAATCTCTAGAATACTTTATTCATATCCAACTATGCAAAATTAAGTTGTGTTCTGTGACAATAAATGAAGAAAGGACTATACTGGACTCTTAAAACATATTTTTTTCTAACTGATTTCTAGAGATTTTTCTGTCGAATTCTTGTCTATGTTTCCTTTGATCTGCTTGTGATAGGGTATTTTGCTTCTGTGTTGTTTAGAATGATCTGCCTTCCAAATCTGAATAGGAAAATTCTGTTGGTTTTTGTTTGTTTTTTTTTTTTTCTCATTATCTGGCAGAGTTGCTTACAGAAATGAGGAGTGTGTACCTAGGGAAGTAGGAAAGATCACAGTGAGATGAGAATCTCCTCCTTTTCCTGCTACAGAAGATGTTCAAGATGTAATTGGAGTGTTCTTAAAGCAGTAGAAATGCATAGCTTCCAAACAATAAACCAGTTTTCTATTCACAAAAACTTTGTGTTATTTTGTCTTATTCAACTTTCATTAGGATTTTTTGAAGTATTGCATGCAAAATGTAGCTGCTTTGGTTGTATATTATATGACTTTAAAACTCAAGTCTGGCAACTGGTACAAAACTGGACAAGCAAATGGAGCCCTGTCTCTCTCTCCATCTGATTTCTGAACGGTGGATGTGTGTCTGCCTTATTTCCATTTCTGTGTGATGTTGAGCTACTTGCTTTTGCTGGAGCTGGGAGTGTACCCTCAGCATGTGCTACTGATCAACTCTCTATTTCCTGGCCACTTCAAAGCACCGTTTAGATTAATGGATAAAAGGTTCAATATGCCTCCCGAAACACCCACTATAATTAATTGGGATCTAAGGATTTACTAAGATGATTAATCGCAGACAGTCTAAACATTTCATTGTAGTTGAGACTGCAGTTTAGAGTTGGGATTGAGAAAACAACCTTCGTAGACTAAAGTCATCAGAATTCCCTTTTTACTAAGTCATTGATACTTTTGGTAGAACATTACCCAGTTGAGATAATGGCTAATTATTAATTAGAGGGAAGAGAAGTCTCAGAAATCGTTCCTGAGCTAATTTGTCAGGTGACCTGTCTTACAAGTACCTGCCAGACCCAATCCAGACCTTTTTTACCTTACGAGGTCACAGGACCTCAGGATAAGAAGAAGCCTTAAGAAATCATCTCATCTGTCTGCATCATGGCAAGATAAATTACACATTTGTCTTTCTGGATGGATGGTGAACCAGGCTATTTGTAGAGACTCTCAGTTACAGAGACTTAACAGTCTCCCCAGGCAGTCTGAGCCAAGGCTCCAATATTTTAAGTATGGAAAACCTGTTCATATATCTGACTTGGATCTCCTTTGCTGCAGCTGAAGTTTGTAATTTTTTGCCTTATCCAACCTGGATAAGGAGAATGGGTTATTTCATTCTTTGCAGCAGCCTCAGGTACTTGAAGACTATTATCATGTCTCCCCACTGTTTGTTCCTGATAAAGTGACAGCACAAAAAAGAATATATGGAAAAAAGGAGGGTTCAAAAAGCAGAAAGAGAGATGAACAGCTCTCAGACTTCATAAACTTAGAAATTGTGTTTAGATTATTTGATGTTCCAGGCCTATTTAGTTTACCCACTTTAATAGGCTTTTTTTATACCAAAGAGGAATCTGGCCTCAGGTTTGATGTCTATAGACATCAAATTTAATGCATGTGGTACCCACACCACCCGAATTAATTTTGATAGTTTAGTTTTCTCCCTACCACATAAGGACAGATTATAAAACATATGTACGGAGGGAGAAAGGGAAAAAATACTAAGCATGTCTTTTTTATTTTTCTGTTTTTGTGCAGAAAATTACCCAGCAGTAATGCTTGGTATAGTTAGGAAACAGCATGTCTATGCTGCATGGATTAGACTGATTCCATGAGGCTTTTATCAGTAACTTCAATTTTGTCATTGACACCATTGTAAGCTAAATCAGTGAGGAGTATATGAGAGAGTGAGAGAGAGCTAAAAGCAATCCAGCTAATGGAAAGTACTGAGTAAAATGTTCTGCTTTTGAAGTATGCTGACATCTCTGCTTTTTTTCTCTTTAGTCCAAAGTTGTTTATCTGCTGAGGCAAACGGGAGCTCAGAGACAAGTTTTGCCTTTATCTTAACCTCCTCTCACACAGCCAACTAAGCAGTGATTTTAGCAGAGATTTCTAAAATGCTTGCTATGGTATTCCCCCCACCCTTATCTTTTTCTCTTCTCCCTCCATGTGTAGGTGTGTTTTCTTTCCTTTTCCTTCCTTGCATGTTTTGCATATGTGCTTGTAACTTGTCTTAGCTTAGTCCAACCAAAAAAGGTGTTAATTAGCTTGGAAGCACCTGGCTATACAGTTATTTGTATGTTTGTTGTTTCCCTATTGGTCAAGACAAAGTATTCAATCTTACTTCCTACTAGAATTATCAACAAAGTGCAGTTTATATGCAGGGGCCTGCTGCTGTTGTCATGAAAAGCATAAAAGATGTTAGGAAGCATAGGCAGGTTTTTTGATACCATCTTAGATTTTTGAACAGTTCAAAATTATCTTTGGACTTTCATAACAACTGGAGAAATCCACTAGAAATACCTTGGCTTCTTAATGTGCATCATGGTTGATCTGTCTTCATCTTAATCAATCTTTGCTATATTGGCTTAGATATATCCTCTGGGGGTCATTTGATCTTAAGTTCTCATTTCTCAGTTTAAGCTCCAGAATTGTTTGTATCCTACTTTATTGCTGAAGAAATTGCATGGTTGGAAGTGGGTCTCTGCTGTATGGGACTTCTGATGCTACGTCCATGTAAAATAATGTGAGGAAGAGGGATGCTTGTCGACCCTGCCTGAGGAGGTCTGGGACATTGTTTTTGCTTTTGAATTAATTTTGTTCCTGGGGAAATAAAATTTGCATGCTCAAGCAGGTGCTGTTCAATTAATACATTTGCTTTCAGCCTCTAAATATTAAAGGGTTGTTGGATGTTGAAGAAAATCAGTTTCCCTCCAGTGTATAGGGAGAGAGAAAATACCAGTAATGGTACCAACTCTAGGTAAAGTATGTATGAAAGTATATAAAAGAGGTAACCAGTACTTCATCTGCTCCAGGATTGAAGGCAGAAGCAATCTGTAAATTGTTGGCTATTTATAGATAACATTTTAGAATCAGGCTGTTGCAATGAAGTTATATTTCTGATCTTTTAGTTGTACACAGAGAATTTGCATTTATCCTTTAGTTTCACTTGATCAGGAAAAACAAGTCTAAAGGAGCTCAGAGTCAGCTCTCTGCACTCAGAGTATAACAGTGTACTTCAAACTACCTGGGAAGAGGGGTTACAGTGGAGCTCCCTATGTTCTTTCCCATTTAATTACTCAGGTAGGAGTTTATTTTCTGCCTGCATTAATTGTATTTCTACTCAAACGGATGCATTCAAATCTATTAATGGGAGGTGCAAGGAATTTGGACTGTCAACTCTTGCAGAATCAAGATTACTCAGCAATTAGTGGTCTTTCACCTCTAAGCAGGACATTCTTAGGTGGAAGCACAGGAGGATGTTTTCCTTAGATGCTACTGAATTGACACATGATGAGTAATTAACCAGCGGGAAATGCAGAAGGAGGGCAAATAAAAATTATTCTATTTTTCATTGGACTTTTGTTTTGATAAATATCTCCTGGACATATATCTAGCTGATGGTTGTATATTTTTAATACCAACAAAAGTTTTGAAATCTGACAAACAAGGACATACTTCTAGTTATTGAAAAGCACTTAAAACATGTAGAATGAAATATTTCCTTAAATCATGCCAAGACCTGAAACAAATGGCAAGTCCTCAGAGCTGTTCCCTGCTCACTTTGAAAGAGTCTCAGTGGTACACTGTGATGGTCTCTTGCTGTGTGTGGAGCCGTGTGACTGCTTGCAAGAAAATGAGTGATAGATCCTAGTAAAACCCACCAACCAGTGATGATGTAAGATGCACGACATGTAACTTTTAATACACTTTATATAAACTCTCTGTCCCTACTCAAAAAATGCCTTGAAGTTGTTCGGTATTTGTGAGATAAAGATCTCAACTGCATCTCATCAAGGGTTAAGAAGGCTTCATTATATCCTTCAGCTGGGTTTCCGTGGTCAGCTGCATCTGTGTCCTGTAGGAGAGGGCAGCCTCAGAGGATGGGGAAAACCATGAACCTGTTTGTCAGGGAGAAGATATGGATTATGAAGATGGAAAGATACTTGAGATATTGGTGAGTGGTAAGAATGCTTAGTTATTTTGGGCAGGGAATTCAATAAGAGAAGGGACTGGGGATTTGTATTTTAGAAGAGGAGAAATTATGGTGGTGACAAGTAGCATAGCAGCTTGTGAGCTCTGGAAGGTCAGCGGTTGGGCTGCCTAGAGGTCTCATCTTTGGGCTATAGTAGTGAACCTAGAGTTTTACTAAGGATGGTCCTGTCAAAAAGGCCTATGAATGATAAAAAGACTATTAAGCTAAGGCTGGCCATTTGTACTATTAGGAAGGCAAGAATAATAAAATAGATGTTGTAGGGTAGCTTGATATTATGAGCTTCTACAATCAGAGCACTCTAGGTACATAAAGCTGTTGAGAAGCAGCATGGTGGGCACTGCAAGCTGTGAGGCCTGACCTGCAAATTAGATTCTAGAATTAATGCAGGGCTACTGGTACTGCCTAGTATCTAGGTTAGTGTTTCTAGTGCTTCTAGTGTTTCAATTCTTCCAAATATCCAGTAGGGATGATATTACATTCTTGCTTCCAGGAGTAGAAAGACTATAATGTATTTCTAACCTTTCATATCACACCCCAAGACACCATTTGCCTTTGCAGATCTGTGGTAACTTGATGAAATGGCTGTGTTTTCAATGCCAGGACAGGGTCCAAGGTTCTTGGTATACTGTGAGATGTTAGTATAGTCTGTTGTTTTCCTTCCTTGATGTTTTTGTGGAGAAGGGAGAGACATTTGAGGTTAAAGAGGTCCTTTGATTCCGTGCTGTCAAAAATAGAAGTCAAATAATAGGTTAAATGGAGTAGAGGCAATTCAGAAGAGGCTTAGATGTATTAGGATTGTTAAAATCCAGGTAGCATGTTTCTTTTTCTGTAGACTAAAATAGCTTCAGACTGCTTGAAATATGGATACCTGTATATTATAAAATAGCTCTTCTGGGGAAAAGATAACAACTTGTTCTTTCCTCCTGATCTTTACCCATCCTAAAGAAAATGAGTTGATCTTGCTAAAATAGTTGATTGTGCTGTGTATTAACAGAAACTTCAATTTGCCTCTGGACAAAAGTCTGCTTTTGGTATCTGTAGTTTGGCTCTTAAGGCCAGCCTACCCCATGGGTAGAATAACTCCTAAACTGGGATGAATGCAGCAGCTTGGCTGCTGGAATTCAGGAGAGTACTACTTCTGGTGTGGTCAGCCTGAAGTCCCTGTGTCCTTGTAAGAACTGGTTCTAATCCTGATCACCTGTAATAATTAAGCCTTTCTCAGCTGCATAAACTGAAGATCCTGCAGTATTTGTATAATTCTGGTTATATTCAACTATTGACAGAAACTATCAGAGTATTTTCTGCCGGGCCACTTATGAGAATAACCTCTGAACAATATGTGGTAGTGGAAAGAGTGATAACTTGAAAGAAAAAAAATGAAAGTATTTGCTAAACATTGTAGCAAGAGTTGCTGAGAAGCTGTTTAGTGCTGCACATTACTTCTTTATCACTTGATTATTTTTCTGTTTCACTTCTATTTACATACCCCATTGATTCTTTTGCATCTGGGTTTTGCACAATTCTTTCAATAACATACGGTTCAGTGGCTGTAATTACAGGATTGTTAAAGTTCACATTTCACTATTCATCTTGTTATCTCCAGTAATGGAAGGTTGAAATAAATGCACATAATTATGTGTTTGGTTCTAAATTATTTTTGTAATGCTGTTACTAGGACACACACTTGAAAAACTTATGTTCAGTGTTGGGGTCTCTCTGGCAAAATAAAGCTCATAGCTGCAGCTGAACCCATCTGCTTTGGTGTTCTGGTGTCTTTGTCTCCCTACCATAAAAAGCTGTGAGTTTCATACTAGTTCAAAATAGGAACAGATATTGTACAGTGTTGAAATGCCTATTTGGTGAATTTTTGAACTTTGAATATGCAGGTGTAGTTTATCTGCTAATTACAGCTCTATGGAAATATTTCAGAGATGAACCAACTGTAGGGCTTTTTTTACCTTTAAGTAAAGCAAAAGGTGCTGTGTCCTGAGGTCACAAATTGAAAAAGAAGAAAACACGAACAAAGAGTACTCTTAGGCAGAGTATGACACATTTTTTACAGAATTTAGATTAAGATCCCATACTTTATTGAGTATTTTACACAGTGCTGTATTAGTGCTACTGCCCAGAATCAGGTCAAGTGCTAATGAAATAGAGTCAGTAGTTGTTTTCAGTAGTTTTTTGGGTTTTCTTTTTGTTGTTGTTGTTGATATTTTTTGATTTGTTTGGTTTTTTGTGTGTGTGTGTGTGGAAATGGTATTGAAAGCCTGCTCTGGCTCACAGTATCAGTCTCTTGACCTCTTGGGAAGATGGAAAAAAGCTTTCTTTAACTTGTGGTGAAATATCCCAGATTATGTCATCTGTGGTCTGTGTAAAAGGAAAAGTCTGTCCAAAGTTGAGATTTCTATGTCTAGGTGGTGTGTGTATTGATATATTTTAATTGGAGACTGTGCGTGAGCTTTGTGTCACTTGTCTTCTGAGATCAGCTATTGTATACAGTTTGACTAAAATATATAATAATTTCCTAGTCTGCCTGTAGTTTTTCTAACCTCTAATGTAGAGGTAGAAACTTCCAGCTGATAGGTTAACTAAAAAATATAGATTCTTCCTATGGTAATAATGTCAAAATCTCAAAGAAACTGAGTTTCTACTTGCTTCTTGGCATTCCAAAAGGACCATATTTGAAATGAACACTGAAAAAGAAAAGGTACCCTTGCCTTGCTGTAAGGTTGCTGATTATGTGGTCGAGTATCACATTTGTGCAAGGGGGAACTTAAAATACCTTTCAAGAAGCAGTGTGCTCTGACTACAAGAACAAATCACTTCTACCTTTTTTTAAAAACTGCTTGGTATTCAGGTTTGTATCCACTTGTGAACACTTAGGCATTAATAAATGGGCAGAGATTAATAGTATCCAGAGAAGAACTAAGGATATTCACAGATAATTTGAAAGCAGAAAATGTCCCACATAAAGACAATAAGAAAATAAACAGTATCCCTTGATGAATCATAGCAGTAAGGTATTCTGAATGCTGCAGGAATCTGTCTGAAGTCAGACCACAGATTAATGCCAGCCAAGCATCTCCTGAACACATGTAAATTTTGTCTAGATTGGTGGACTGGCAACTCTAGGAAGAACTTGAGAGATTTCATTATGAACCTTTCTACTGAAAAATAATTCAGTAAGTTGTGGACTTTTTCTCTGTGTGCTTATAAAGGACAATGAGTAGCTTGTCTTGATTGTGGAAAGATGGTGGAAGTTTATTAGTAGTGAGAGATGTTTTCTAGCCCCAGAGAAATGCGGAGTAGCTGGATGTTAGGGTGACAGGCACTCGATTCAGCATTGAATGTGTAATTACTCTCTGCTGCAAATTCACTCTTTTTGAGAGCATTCCTATCACTTGCTCAAATCTCTAGCTCCAGTTTCTGCACTCTGAATCTTTAGTGCTGCTGTCTTTACAAGCAGCCTTACAATCTGCTGCAGAAGGATATGAAAAAGAAGAGGGGCTTTCCTTTTCTGGAGACCACCAGCCATAGTTCTTCTCCCTCACAAATAAGATTTTATTATTATAAGTTGATTTATAATGTGGTAGAGATGGGCTTACATTTGAGACAAACTTTTTCAGCCTGAATCCTGAATCTAGAGGTGATCTAAATTGATACAAGCTATATCTCAAAACTTTCAGGGGGCCATTAAGTGAAAGAGTAAACTGTCCACTGCATTCCATAGACTTGCATATAGCCAGGCCTGGGACTGTGTTTGATCACCTTGCTTTGGAGTTCATTTCTGCTGTGCAATTATCTGACTTCCCCTGCTGACAGTATGTTTATCTGAAGATAAGAAAAAAGCGTTTAAAGAAACCTCAACAAAATATACCTGGTGACCTGCAATATGAAATTGTTTTCCTTCTGGGTAAGGCTGAAGTCTTTGTTTAGTGATTGAAGAAGCTGCCGGGGCAGTTTCCCATCTCTTGTGGCAGGGGCTCTCTGGTTGTCACCTGTCTGAGTCCTGAGGGCTGTTGTGCTGGGTAGTAAAGGGTAGCCCAGAAATTCTGTAATCCTCTTTTTTATGACTTTATATCTTTGGTTGTAGTGGATTCTGGTACAACAGCCAGAAGCATGGTTCTGATATTTCTTTTCTTGAACAGCAATAAAGGTAATGCAGAGAGCTGCGTACCATTTTTCTTCTCTGCCATTGATTCCTTCTTCCTTCTCAGAGGCAATAACAGTTTCATGCAAAGGCTCTAAGCTACCCAGAACTTTAAGATGTTGAACTATGAAGACAGACTTGTCTCTGCCTTGTAGTATGCTCCCCTGAATTTCTTTTTATTTTGAAGAGGAATGACTCACAAGAGTAAGAAGAAAATGAGTAAGGCAAACATATTTCATATTTGTCCATGAGTCTTTTTTTATTTACTTTCCTTCCTTGCAAAAGAAGTCAAAGGAGTACTTGTTATTTCTGAACAGTTTGGGAAGAGTACTTTACTTTTAGGATTTGGTTACCAGGCTTACATGGCACATATTGCAAACCTGTTCTCCCTTCCTCCCATCTCAGCGAACCCCACAGGTGAAAGACTAGTTTTTGTTATTTTGTATTCTTTGATGTTCCAGTAGTGTTTTCAGAGTCCTAAAAATACTCTGCTGGTATGCTACAAAGTGAGAATTGGGTTTAAATGGATCCACCTTGCCTAGTTAGCTTTCCCATTGGCATCACCACAATGCTGATTCTCTGGGCTCCCTAGGTTTCATTATAGCCTTTGAAGAGTATCCATCCAGGTTATGAAACTAGGGGATTAAATTTGACGTAGCTTAGATGGCTTCCCAGATTTTTTAAAAGGAGAGAAATAGGCAGTAGATGCCTGAAAGAAGGCAATGCACAGCTGCATGCCTGCTGACAATGCAGCATTGGACTTGTTCAGAGCCTTTGCTTGGATGCTCCCACATCTTGAGAGCTGTCAGTGCTTAACAGAATGCATTACTGGTTGATAAAGATTCCATCAGTTTCAGGTAATGACACAGCTAAGATGCCTCACTAACTCAGGAAGGAGAGTTGGTAAAGCTAAGGGGGGAGGTTGTGTGTTATTGAGGAGACAAACTCTTACACAGGCTGAGGGTGAACAAATGCAATTAATTTTCAGTCTCGTTTGCTTTTGGTGTGCAGATTCTAGTTCTTATCCACTGAATGTATCACTAGTAGCAGGTATCCTCCTGAGACTTTGGAGTTTGTATGTGTTTGCTCATGTAATTATGACAACTCCTGTAACAGGAGTGCAGGTACATGTGATAGCACCAGTCTGTGTGCTGGATGACTTTTGCTCAAATCTTAAAGACTTCTCCTCCAATGCTTCAGTAAAACTTAGAGTATTTCAATATGCTTAGCTATTAAGTTACACTCCTGTGGTTTGCGGTATCATATTAAAAGATGTCACAGATGTTGGCTTTGGTATTAATTGTTTTCTTTTCCTAATCAATGGAGTTTAGTAATGATGTGCTGATGAAATTCATTTGGATGCTTTATCATGGGGTAGATAATTTTTAGATTTGCATTTAGTCTGTGAGCTCTCTGTGACATTTTCTTTCCCTTGTAACCACCCCTCCCGTTACAAGTTGCTGGATGTACCTCACCTTGAAGCAACTCTCTGCATGTGTATGGCTCCACATACTTGGCTCAGCTGAAAACCTCAGTTGTTAACACACAGCATCCCATACAGTCCTGGTATGCTTTTGCTTTTACTCAGTGGATCTAGAATTTGAAGTGTTTTTTGATGGTTCAAACTTGAGCTCCTTTGAGAAGCTATATGAGTTTGCTTCAGTCCTGCCCTCAACCACCCTAACTGCTGATGTGTCCAGCTTTTTCATGTAGCCCACTCCTACAGATGTCCATGGTGCTCCCTCCTCATAAGTGCAACTACTTGCATCTTCCTGAGAATGAAATGCACTAATTAAAATCAGTGCATTGCTGCCCTCTGAGAGCTATCCCACTTTTATTAAACTGCATCCAGTTCCGTGGCATACACTTATGAATTTGTGGGCGCATTTGAATTTGAATCTTTGTGTTCCATTTTATTCCATGAACCAAATTAAACACAGGGATTCAAAGCCAAAGATCTCTTCAGTGTTGCTCCTTCCCATTTCTTTATCAAGTTGGAGACCTCGCACCATGTTGTAAAATGAATTACACACAAAGTTTTTATTTAAGACCATCTGTTTTCCTGCTTGGATTTCATGATTGCATGATTCTCACTGCTGTGTCTATATAAGGGTTATAGACATTGCCAAAGATGTATTGGACTAATTAGGGCATTGAAGCTCATTTCTGAAGGTACCAGTGTGAGGCTTTTGCTTAATATCAAATGCTATTCTGGCATCTGATGCTGAAGGCGAAGAAAGGAAAAAGCATGCCAAACTTTTTAAAGAGAGGTGGGAGACAAGGCACCACAAACTCAAAGTGGCCAGTTCCACATTGCTTCTAATAAGTATATTGTCAGCATGTAGTCTTCAATGTCTTTCATTGCATATAGCTCACAAAACAAAATCCTTCAAAATAAATACTTTTTAGCACTCAAGCTGCAATTTCCTTTGCTTAATTTCATCCTTTTTTTCTACTTAAGAGTTATTTAAGATACTCTTTGTTTTTTCACACTTCATATTTTTGCCAGCAGTTACATTCCCCAGTGTGTTGAGCCAAGCTTTCTACTTTTCCAAGCTTTGTTCCGTGCCCCAGATCTTGTGCAAGCTCTCCCTCTTTTTGTCCCCCTTGCCTCCATGCTCATGTGACTAATACAGCATAATGGTCCTTGTCCTCTTTTTGCACAATGATCCTCTATTCAGAGACAAACTACAATAAGAACCAAATATTTCTGTAGTGGAAGAACTACCTTTTCTTATGCTAAGTAGAAGGTATAAATCTCTGTTCCATTGTCTGGAAGTGCTTCCACACTTACTGCAAATGTGATTGAACAATTTACACAAGCATGATCTGTACTCTACTTGTTGAAAGATAGCCTATCCTGTTTACATTTGAAGAAATGGCACACTTTATTTGCTGCTCTCTAAAGTGCTTCAAAAAATATACCCAACATATCATTCCACATCTGGATGTGTTGCAATTACCTTAGGCCAGTGTTTGAGAAGAAGTAGGAAAGCAAAAGTAGTTTGCTGCCGCCACCATGATCCAGCAAAAGCAAGCTTCTCATTAGGAATTGCTGGGCCAAACTATTGCTGTGCCTGACCTGATGTTCCTTGGTCTAGGAAAAATACTGCAGATTGTGAATGGTGTTCTCACCTCCAGTGTAGTAAAGATTTCTTTAACTGATAGTGCTTCCATGCAAAAATGAATTCCTGAGTCAGCAACTGCATAACTAGTGAAAACAACTTATGCAGGCTCTTTACATCTGTGTATATAGGATGTGGAGGGGGACTATTCCTCCTCTGACTTGTCTTGGCACCTCACATCACACAGATGGGTGTGAGATTATCACAGATTGTGCAGCTGAAGTATTCTCCAGGTGCAAGGCACAAATAAGTCAATCACTGGCAGTACCGTGTCCATCTAACTTTCAGTGCATCCTTGTCTCAGTAAGCCTGCAAGCTCAGCAGGGAGCTTAAATGGAGATATCAAATGGCTGGAGCCTGTCCTTGCTGGATACTAAGCCAGTAAATGTAACTATGCCCAATTTGATGCAATCAGTGCTCTCAAGCTCAAGAGAGGTAGAGTGTGGAAATGGAATGTACAGGGAAAAGTATGGATGACTAGTGCTGATGGATGGAATAAGAAAGAAAAGAGGTTTTAAAAAAAACTAAAAATGCTGGGGAAGCTGAGTTGTGAGGTACCCGAAGAATGTATGCAGGACTGGAAAACCGGGTCCAGGATGAGCTATGTGAATTTTGGGATTCAAGTGGCATCTGTGGAAAGAGAGCTTTAAAGAGACATGTAAGGAGATGTCTGATAATATTGCAGAAAGAGTATGACATAGCATTTTAATTTTAGGATGGAAGGGGGCATTCAGCTCCTCTTTTCTTTTGTACTATTTCTTGTAAGGGATAGAAGGGATTGTTTTTTACTAGAAGGGATGTCCTGTCAGGTGTGGGTGGATGTGGAAGACATCAAGAGTGCTTTCTGTCTTCTGAGACATATAAGGCATTTTAGGGTGAAAACTGGATTGGAACAGAAAAGGTATGTTATACTTCAAGCAATGGGTATGTGGCCCACAAGAAAAGTCTGGCCTGACTCAGATTTTCTTTAGTAGATCCCACTTCTTATTTCTTAATTAGTTAATGTTTGTCTTATTATTATGGATACTAAAACTGAGAGAACCTAATACATATATGCATTTAGCTACATAAGCAAAGTAGTTCCTGACATTCACTGACCTTTGTCACCAAACGAAACCTGCAGTAGTCATGCTGACATGGATGTGTTCTAATGTAGTTTTAAAGTTGGGTGATATTTATCTCAGGGACAGCTGTAGCTCATCAGCTGAAAAATGGTTTATTGAGTCGGGACATGTGCAGGGACATTGAAATCAATTGTTATTTACCTGGTAATGAATAACTGTGATGGACCAGTGGAATCTGTCATAGAAAGTTTTATAGCAGGCTTTAATTTTTTTTTTTTTTAATCCTGATCTGCCAGTGACTTTAACATTTTGTTTTGAAGTACTGTGATTCTGACCTTCAGTGCCTTGGCATTTCTGTGTTTTTAAGTGTTGGTTTTGAATTTCAACATATGGTCCCAGCAGCATATTCCTGTCATGTGGCCCAGTGACACCAAGTGCAGTTGCATATGGAAAAACTGCCTCTCCCTCCTCTTATGTGTACCAGGAGAGTAAGATCCTCCCATGAAAATGCAGTGGAACAAAACTCGCAAGCTCATTACCCAATTTTTATACAGTCTGGAGAGCATAAGCTTTGTTATCAAACAAAATAAACTTCCAGCTAACTGATATCTTACCTGTATCCCTAGATAATGCTATATACAGCACATGAGAAATAACAGTATCAGGAGGAAATGTAGTTTCTACACCCCAGACTGGATAATGCTGTGGTAGGAAAACAGAGATACTTATCTTACTCTTCTTCCAGCCAGTATCATTGAGTTGCTGCTATTACTAGAAATGTGTGCTTTCTCAGGGGTATTATTCAACTCTTGGAACAAGTTTAGCTGCAGTAATTTCCCTGGTTAATGTCATAGTTTAGATAAGTGCAATACTTCCTTCTGGCTTTTTCCTTGAATTTCCTGCTTTTTTGATGAGGATAATCTTGTTTCTAAAACAACACGGTATTTCAGTATCCGATACATTTCTATGCAGGATGACAAACTGTTGTCAGGAAAATCCAATTCTTTGTTTAAAAACTGATGTATTCAAGTTGTTAATAACAGATATTGGACATATCAGAAAAGAGTCAGGAACCTGTTGTTTATCCATAACATATGGGTAATTTTTGCTCAAGAGGCCATCAGCTTCCCTCATTCTTATTCCACATATGCACAGCTGCCCTCAGATGTTCATGGAGAGATGTCCAGACTCTGGGCATTGTCTGGTCTCTTATTGAAAGGTTCAGCAAAAATGCAAAGTGCAGAGAATGTTTTTGTGTAGCAAGACTTCTGCGAAGATCTGGACTGAAATTTGCATGGTTGAGTCCACAAGGCAAATTTTAAAGATTTTTTGTTTGGCCCTCCAACTTTTAAAAAGTATAGTGTTTCACAATGTAGCTCATGATTGTTTTTTTGTTTGTTTGGGTTGTTTTTGTTTGGACCTCAGGTAGTCATTAGTATGTCATCCTTTTGCAGGTTATACTGGAGAGCTTGTACTGAGAGCACTCTCCAAGATAAGAAGTAAATGTAAATACTGCACAACAGCTGTTCACTGCTTAGGGAGACTTCTCAGCTGGAGTGCTGTCAGAGGAGTATTAGAGCAATTTTCACATAATCACAGTCTTGACTGCAGTTTTTGTGTAGGGAGCTGGAATTGTGTGGTACTGTTTGCATGAACTCAGTCAGCAAGTTGTGAGTTGTGACTTTTGGTTGTGGTTTTTTTTTATTTTGGTGTGAATTTGATTTTGTTTTGTTTGGTTGGTTTTTATTTGCCTTGAACAATAGGAGGAAAGCATGTCTATGGTGTGCTATATATTTTATTTCCAATATACTTTAGAAAGCTCTAAAATCACTGTACAAGCTGTATTATGCAATTAAAGAGGGTTTTTCTTAACCAATCACTGATACAGCTACAGGGGGGCAACTTTTTTGGTTTTTCCTGAAATGTTTTAATAAGAACATGATATTTTTGTGCCCTCCTTGAGTTCAAAATGAGCCAGGCTCTGCACTTGTGCTGGGGGAGGCACACAGAACAGGATGCAATGAGGAAGTTATGTGACAGCATAAGCCAGCCTTTAATTGAAGGCGGCCACTCCAGTGTTCTAACCTTAACAAGTGTTGCTGTTGGAATTCAAGTGAAAAGTTATCTGTGTGACCTCAACCAACCAAAAGTGAGTAGAACCCCTCCAACAAAGCAACTTTTCTGGTCTTAGGCGGATCAGAGCTCAGCTGCTCCATCTGCCTTGTGGTACAAACAGTGTGGGGTCTGGAGATCTGCACAGTGGGAGAGTGAGAACACAACAGACAAAATTCAAGTTAGCTGATGTTTCTAAAAACCATCAACCTCATGGTTTTATTATTGTTTTTCTCATAAAAGGAGACAATTTATTAGTGACAGAGAATAGCATTTTACGTTATAAAAGAGAAAGACCTTCAAGCAATCTACTGTGAGTTGTAAGGAACACTGTTCCAGTTTCTGAGAACTGTTTCCAGTTTATCAGCTGACTATCTTAAATGGCCTAACTGGCTTGTGCTCATCAAGCTTGGGGGCTGACTTTTATGTTAGTCATTTGCCCTCATGGACAAAGCCATTGTCAGTGCAGTGTAATGTCACTATGGAAACATGTCACTCACTGATTTATGAGGTGTTTGGGGGTATCATAAGGGACATTGATTTCAAATTGCTTCTCAAAGAGTTTGGAAAATACATGCCTGTGTGTATTTATATATGGCAAAACCTCATTTCTTGGTGTAGGAATAAGTAAACCTTTTGAGAGAAATTAACTAAAAGCTTTGCTTTTGTGGTCCTTGCAAGCTTAGCTTTCTGGAATTTCTCTAGCCCTGCTGGAAGCAGGTGGGACGTCCTTATTAGAACAGCAGAGATGTTAATGAACTCAGTGAAAACATATCTGTAGATGTGTGCTCAGATGAACTCACAGATGTAGCCTGGAGAAATTACAAAATGCTTAATGCTCAAGTGAGTCAGTGGCTTGAGATGTGGAATCTGAGACTCATCTGAACCATTTCTGTTCCCTTTAATAAGATGAAGGGCATTTTATGTTAAGCTCTAGCTCAGAAGAGTGAATGAGGCTATTAGTAGGAGTTAACCAGAAGGTTAAAGGAGATACTGTGAAGTATCTGGTACTGAGAACCATCAGCGGTGGAACATCAGAGTAGATGGAGTGCAGATCTGCATGGAATACCTCTTCTTTGCATGTATTGTTTAAAAACAATCATTAATAATTATGTAGGTGTTACAGCAGTGTCAATTCAAATTAAACCTCTCAATCTGATCTGTTGTATGAATTGGAAAAAATGTGGTGCTTGGGTCAAGGGAGTCCAAAGTCTACTTCTGAAACAAGAAACAAATTGAGGAAAAAATAAATTTAAACTAGACTTTAGCTCAGTACTTTATCCAGTTCAGAGAAACCTTAATGAAGGTGGTGAAATTCCTATGATAACTGTGACAAACATGTTACACTTGCCAATCTGTATAAAGAGTGTGATCTGAGGCAGTTAATATGATCTTGGCAGGAAATATGGAATATGTGCAGGCTAAGTATTGCTTCATTTAGCTACTGAAGTTGTCATGTGCAAGATGGAAGATGATCCTGACTCACAAAAGCAAGAAATTGTCCTTAATGTGAGCAAAAAAATTCCAGAAATTGTAGTTCTGAAAAATAGCCTTACTTCTGTGTAAGTTTTCTTAATGGAAATTAATTCTGTATTTTCTAATATTTGCTCACCTCTTTCATGTGTAATCTTCTATTAGACTTAAAGTCAGACTTCTCAGGTTGTATAAAAACCAAATTCTAAAAGGTGAATTACAATCCAAATTACTCAAGGTGAATAAAAGAATCCCTCTTATTAAATTAAAGGTACCGGGATGGTCTTATTTATATTAATCATGAAATAAATTGAATATAAACTGATGATAGCAGGAATATTTAGTGGGGGGAAAAAACTCTTAAATGAGGGTTCCCGAGGGAAAGTTGTGGTTTTTTTTGTTTGTTTGTTTGGCTTTTTTTTTGTTGTGTGGGTTTTTTTTTTTGGGGGGGGGGGGTGGGGGGGTGTTGTTATTGTTGATCCAAATTGTTTTGCTGTACTTTGTTTCTCTGTGAAGGTTTCTGTTAAGGGCTAGGTCTAAAGCTGAAAGGGCAGCAGGTGTTTCAAAGCCCAGATTGCCTTTTGGAAATTTAGACTAGAGTGGAAATGTAAAGATTGTAAAGATGCTACTGAATTATAAAGGATTTCCAGTATTTTCGGCAGCTGCTACTACTCTTGCTGTAGCTGAGATATGAGATACTTCACTTTATTAGCAATCTGATACCATAATGTGTGCTCTCAAATTAGTAGGACTCACCTGTGGATTCCATTTGCTGTCTAGTAGAGCTTCCTTTGTCATTATTCTGAAAAGCAAAGGATAGAAATGATCCCATCTTTCCATGCAGAAGTCATTTTGCTTTCTAACTGTGCTGTGGGTATGATGAAGTACTGTCATGCTTAAGTCTGTCATACCCCACTGAAGTCCAGCTGGAGACTTGTCATGTTGCAGATGTCAGTTAGGTCTGTGGAAATAAGTTTTTGGAAGAATCTTCTATAAGGAGGTTCCTTCTTCTCCCAACCTACCTGAAGCACCTAACCTGTCTTTCAGCTCAGTGGCTAGGCCAAAGTTTGGAGGAACTTAATGTATAAGACTCTGTCTGTTCATGAACTCTAAACCTATGAGCTTTGAGTTTTATTAGATGCCTAAGGTTAGGTGGTGTATCTATTCCTTAAGTGTTTGTTCCTGTTAACAGTTATGTATCCATTGTTTATAGAGAACTGCATCCATAAAACCAGAAATGAAGTCATGCAGATGGGGAAAAACAGGTCATGCAGAGGGAAATCTGAGAAATGCTGTTTCCTCACTGCCTGCATGTTTGGAGACTCCTTATTGCTGTCTTTATACAGTGACTTCAGAAAAGTTGCTATCTCAGGTGCAGACTTCCTTCCTCTCCTTTAGCTCTAGAGAACAGTCAGTCCTAGGGTATTTTTTTATCCTAGAAATTGAATGGAAGGATTGATAGTTGCTCCTAACTTATAAATGTTTCACAACTCAAAATGAGACTGAAGAAAAAGTAAACAAGGAGACTCATAGGAGAGGAAAAAAAACCAAACCCCTGCTTTTCTTTTCAGAGACTGAAATTTAATTAAGTACTAGTGGAATGTGGTGTATGACCTGGGGGAGCAGGAGCAATTGATGGATGATCTTGTAATGGTTTCTGGATCATCACAGCTGTATTTAGAAAGCACTGCAGTATATGAAGAAATATTATAGAGAGGAAAAAAGGTACAGAAGGCAAGATAAAATAGGGGAAAAGAAGGATATGAGAGAGGTAACATGACAAAAGCTGAAAATTAAGAGCAGCTAAGGGTATGTGCTTGTAGTCTGAAATGCATGTGTGGAGACTGAATGTGGGAGTGGAGGATACAGGGAAAAATGAAATAAAAAAAAAAAGCCCTGGAGTGAGAGGACAGGTTATTTAATTTGTTCGTGACTTGTTTAGGGATTAAACCAGCCAAGTCTGTATTATTCTTCTAGGCAGTACCATTCCAGAGGGATAAAGAGAGGACTGGTTGCTCAGTTCCCTGGGTGCAACCCCAGGCACAAACAGCATGGCAAGGCTGGGCAAAACAAATCTGCTGGAGGCAGAGAGGGGGCTGAATGGAGCTCCGGATTTGGGAGCCCATGAGCATCAAACATCCAGACTGGAAACAGTCTCCCCAGGGGGTTGTAGGATAATCCTGCAAATGGGAAGATGGCAGGAAGTTGTCATGGAAACAGAGGGCCTGAAAGATTGACTCTGAGCAGCAACAGGCCAGTGAGGCAGCCTAAGTAGGATTTATAGCACATTATACTGTGAAAAACAGGAGAAAATTACTGTAAAGGCAGAAATTATAGCACAACAGAACATATCAGCTCTGAGATCCATCTTGCTAATTAAAACAGCATATTCAGTGGTGGAGTGCGTGATAAGCCTGTTAGCCTAAATGGGAAGATGTTATCAATACTTCATTATAAAGTTTATTGTCTTTAAAGTAACTCTGGAGGAGGGGCAGGGAAGTGTAAAACCTGACTAACCAATGCCACACTGTGTCCACTCCATGTGCTTAATGTACATTCACTGCTAAATCTTGAATCTCTGGCATGTCTTTGCCTCTTGAACTTTTCCAGCTACGGGCCGCTTCGTGTGTACTTGAGGGGGTTAAATAAGGAGCCTAAGGAGAGGGAGTGTAAGTGGAAGGGCTGTGCTAAGCAAGTTTTAGTATCTTACTGAAGTCACTGTGTGTCACCTGCATTTTAAAAAAATGGAAGAGGGGGCAGGTGTTTCTGAAATAGGCCCTAATTTTGCATGGTCCTCTTAGCTGAGGATCTCAGATCCCATAATATGCCTGGTGAGAATTGGGAGAACTGATTCAAGGTCGTATAGAAATCCATACTGGGGCTGTGAACTAGTTACAATATTTTTTTCTGACCATGAAGTAATGTCTGTCTAGCCATTAGAAGAATTTTCTTCCTTCTTAACATTATTGTATCTCTCATGTTCTTTATTCAGCTTTATCCCTATAGTAATGAAATAACCACTTTTTGAGCTTTGGCTGACAATTGACCTGACAATTCCTGCATAATAGCACACATACAGAAGGTTTGAGTGAACACTGTTTAAAAAAATTAGCAACTGGTGCAGTGTAATCCATGTAGTACATCATAATACACTGAGCAGGAGATAAAAAGCCCTAGGACATTTCTATTCAATGAAGTAATTAATATTCTTGTTTGAATATCAGCATACTATTTAAGGAAAAAAATTAAAAATAAGAAAAAAACCCTGAATCTTAATTATTGACACATAGACTGGTGTGCTGCAAGTGCTTTATTACAGAATCCAAGGCAGTGGGTCTTATGATGTTGGCTTTTAAGGTTTTAGCACATTACAGTACTGCATCAATGTTTAAAAATAACCTAAAACCCTCTACTTCATCAGCTTTGAATCCTTAACTGCAGTGAGTCTCTCATTTCTCACTTCTTAGTGTTTTCTTTACATCTTTGTGCACAATGTTTCCCTTAGCAGAAGGCTATGAAAGGATTGGCGTAGGCAAACTGAACACCTTTAATGATGGAAGTGACAAAATAGTGATGGTGGCTCATGGCAAAGAAATTTAACAGGCTGTTCGCTCCTAGTATGTTGCAGCCAAGGCCTCCCTGCCTACTCCCCTTCTGGAAGGAGAGGCTTTGCAGGTAGAGGATCATTTCTGGGCAGATACACCAGATCAGTGGGAAGATGGGGGCTGGTTATTCTTTCCTTCCTTGGCCTACCATGCCACTCACTCCCCCTCCACAGCTAGAGGGGGCAAAAAAGCTGCAACCAAGGGGTTTTAGGTTGAGATAAGGGCAGGGGGAGATCACTCACCAACTGTTTTGATGGCCAAACCAGACTCAACTCTTATGAAGCTACTGGCATCTTCTCACAGAAGCCACCCTGTAGCCAAAACCTTGCCAAGGCAGACACAGTATTATTTCATACTTGAGATGTCTTCTTCTTGCCAGCTGCAGAAACAGAACTCTATTCCCTAATGAAGTGCTGATGATCATTGTTTGAACAATTTCAGCTTGTGACTAGTGGGAATTATGACATGTAGATGTTTGTAATCATGTGGACTTTTCTACCTGTGATTTCTGCCAGTAAAGCAAAAGTAAGCTTTCTGTCCCTGTCTGCTTCTCTAATGGCATATTTTTCTAAAGTGAAAGCTGAGCTGTAGCTTAAAAATACTGTGTGTACCCTGCCTGAAATACCAAGGGGTGTGATCACTAGAGCAGATCTTGTGCATGGAATAAGAGGCTACTTGGTTACATTACCTTTCAGTGACATGAAAAAGTTGGTGTAGAGAATGGTACAGATGCTGCTCTGGCATCTGTGTCAGGAATACCGTCCTCTCAAACACACCACTTGAGGGGTGGAAAAGCAAAGAAACACTATGTTAGCAAGGTTCAAGTGGGCTGAGCAGCTAAAGAGGAATGTGGGAAAGCATTCCAAGTGTCTCCAGTTGAACTCATGTACTTTAATGCTAGTTGAAACTCAAGGTGTCTGATGGGTTAGTGCTTCTCTAACATTTTTTTAAAATGACATGATCATTAAAGAGGAAAATGATCCAAATGAAACCATCTTCTATTCTACTCTTCAGTACATGACAGGTACCTAGAACAGTAAGTGACAAGTATAGAAGTAAGTCTATACAGAATAGTAATCTCAATATTTTTATATTTTTTAATTTATTAATACAAAGGTGGAGGAGAGATGAGATGTAGGGTTTTTTAAATCCTTTTCTAAATGCTAGTGATCTTAGAGCAGTTGGTCACTGAGGTTAGCACCTGGTAGGTTACATTTTGTGGTGGATTTTGTGTGTTGTTTGAAAATAGCAGAGTAATGAATGTTTAATGAATTAGTATTTGATACTGTCTACATTACTGTTGGGCAGTTTTGAGATCTTGGCAGTGATGTCAAGTCAAACATTTCCATTACTATTGCAATTGCATGGATGGTGTTGGCTCTACAGTACAAGTTCATGAGAGGAACCAGTTAAATGATCCAGAAAAATAATTCAAGAAAACAGTTTTTGGTTTGGTTCACTCAACAAAGTACCTGTGTCAGCACAATGGAAAAAAGAACAGGGGGCAGAAATGTAAACCCTCACCTCATCTCCTCACAAAGAGTGTGGAAAGCAGATATGTTGCTAATATGTTGTACTCAGCATTAGTGCACAATGTACTGTTGAGACTTCAATATTAATTTCAGCTCCCACTATTCACAGCCTCCGTGGCAAACAGTCTTATCGTTGTGTCTGGTTGAATTTGTCATTGGAATATTTTGCAAGGTCACTGAGTGTATGAAATAATTTTCTATCTAGGTATTGATTAATCTCCAACCTGGTTGATAAGGGATGGATGAACCAAGTAGCTGGAATAACTGAATTCTAATTTTCTTAATATTTTTCTTCAAGTCTGACTTTCTGAGCAGTTTTTGTTTTGTTGTTGTTATTGGCTACAGTTGCAGTTGGTGCTCAAAAGTCTGATCCATTGCTTTTAGTGAGAGCTTTAGGGAGAGTACCCTTGGGGTTTGTTCTAAAGAAGATCCAGTTGGCAAGACAATTAAATAAATGACCTCCAACCCATGCTCTCTGCTTCACAGTCAGGCAGCAGCTCAAGAAAGCATATTTAGCATGAGCAGAGATTGTAAAAGATAACACAGCCTCTTAGTGAGTCATTAAATCCACTGCAATGACTTTGCCCACCTAATAGTTGGTGGGTTTTGTGGAGTGTTTGGGTTTTTTTGTTTGGTTGATTGTTTTCCAAGGGGCTTTGATGCATACCAGAGTACTGTGGCTGAGTACTTTGGCATGACTTTTATTTGTATTTTAGGTAGAAATTTCACAACTATATTTCTAGAGCTCTTTCTGATTCTTTTAGAATTTTGGTTAAGTCCGATCAAAGCATGTTTCTTCTTTGGGAAGGACAGACAGGTGCTGCTGAAAAGAACATTTTCTCAGTCTATTACAGTAATATATGTGTCTTCATGTGATCTAAAACTTCTAATTTACTTCTCTCTTATATGTAGAAATAACTGACTGAAATTAACTATAGATCTTGTTGCTTCCCCTCAGCTCTACTCTTCACCCTTCACTTCCACTGACCTCAATTCTTCATTGAATTCATTCTTCATTTTTCTTTTTCTTTGTGTATTTTTGTTGCACTGTATCGCTCATTCTACTCCGTGTTCCCTTCTGAGTACATACCTTTTCCAAATTTGGTGTATTTTACTGGCCCTGATAACTATTCACTGCAGCCAGTACAAATCTGCTCTGAGTGTTACCATTTGGACAAGTACATTTGCTTGCCTTTGATGCTTGTCTTGTGAGAAAGGATGTAATTGTGATGTCCTGGGGCTGCACCATAGTACTAGGAAGGACTGTACTTCATCATCTGTTTGCTGTACTCTTACTTCCCACTAATGAAAATTGTAATACAGTAGTTGAAAGAGGAGAAAGTGATTCATCATGAAGTGTGGTGCCTTTTTTTTTTTGGCATCAGTATCTTGCATGTGTACATTTTGAAAGGAAAGATAGACAAAGGGAATTGGATATTCAGATTTTGATTTCTATGCTGAAAACTTGAACACTTTCTGATTATCGTCCTTGGTGTCTTGGACACTTTTTTTTTTACCAGAAGCATCATTAACTATATCCATTAAGTGGTGGTGATGTGAATGCCAATGGGGAAGGGGCTCAGCTGTTAACGTGGTTAAATTATAGCAGTTTTTATGTCTTTTATACCATGTGATAAACAATGAAAGTCTATTCTTTTCCTTGGCAAAGTGCATGGGGTGGTAAGAAGACAGCCCTGTGGAACTCATGGGTGATATTTTCTGACCAAATGTGGGAAATTCTGTGTTGTAAAATAGCAACAACTGAGCCACAACTAAAATCATCATTGTGCTATCAACATTACTCTCATAGTAAATCCAAAACACAGCACTGTTCCAGCTACTAGGAAGAAAATGAATTCTGTCTCAGCTGAAATGGGACATGTAGGTATATTGTTACTCCACTGTCACATTTGAAACCAGCCCACGGAGGTCCAAGTGGAGCAGAAATCCACCTGCAGACCATGGAGGAACACGCAGTGGAACCAGGTGTGTGTGTGTGCCTGACAGACTGTGTCCCTGTTGGAAGCCTGCACTGAGGAAGGTTCCTGCCAAGACCTGGGTCCCCATGAGAAGGAGCCCATACTGGAGCAGATTTGCTGGCAGGACTTCTGAGCTTATAAAGGAACCACACTGGCGCAGACTGTACACCATGGAAGGGTCCCATTTTGCATCTGCTTGAGAACAGCTGTAGTCCATGGGAAAGGGCTGTGGGAGAAGTTTGTCGAGGTTTGTCTTTCATGGGAGGGACCCAGCCCTGGACCAGGGGAAGAGTGTGAGGAAACAGTGGAAGTGTGTCATGAACTAACCCTCTCCTCTTCACTGCTTGTGGGGAGAAGGTAGAGAAAAATGGAAATGTAGTTGAGCCTGGGAAGAAGTTTGTGGGAGGGGGGTGGTATTTTTAAGATTTAATTTTATTTATCGTTATCTTACTGTGATTTATTAGTCATTAATTAGAATTAGTAATTAACTAATTTCTGCAACTTCAGTCTGTTTTTTTTAGCCATGACAGTAATGGCAAGTGATCTCTCCCTGTCCTTATCTTGACTCATGAGCCTTTCCTTATATTTTTTCTTCCTGTCCAGCTGAGGAGGGGAGTGACACAGTGTCTTTGGTGGGTTCCTGCTTTCCAGCCAGGGCCAACTCATCACACCCACATACGTGTCTGAAGTTGTGAGGTTTTTTGCTGGTATTTTGGTCAAATTGCTGATAAGCTTGAAGGATGACTCAAGTAGCTGAATGCCTCAAGGAAGTGGATTGTGTGATTCATGAGGATTAGTCTATCTTTGGCATAATTTTATGTGATAAGAGGGAAGATGAGTTTTACTTTATTTGTTTCTGAAGTATAGGTTACATTCAGCTGCTCATGTTAGTATGGGTATATAGGAACATAATCTATATTATCCACGTGAGTTCAAGGATCAAATCATGGTCTTTTTACAATGCAGGATGAGAGATAAAAAGTGAAATAACAGCTACATGAGCTCTCAAGTGAATGGTCGGTCAATATCTTTAGTGCTGAGAGGTATAAAGGATGCCCTTTCCCACCAACAGGTTTCCTCATTTGGGCCAGGTGTGATAAAAATGAGGTACCTGTCGCCTGACTTCATCTGAGTAAAGCTGTAACCTCTGAAGTTGGAGGTGTGGTGAACTGCTGCCTTTGGAAGAAGTTGGCTTATTAGTTTCTTTCCACATGATTAGACAATACGTTTCTGCTGGTAAACTGCATTCAGCAGTGAGAGCCCTCTGCCTTAGGGCTCAGATGCTTTGTGTAACCCTGACCTGTTTCCTTTTCATTCCCTTAAGTCCCACCAGTGCCTCCTCACAGTTCTTCTTTTGCTGAATTTCTGTGTATTCACCTTGTTTGCCTCCAAAGAGGCACTCATAGCCAAACGTAGATTTCATTCATAGATTGAGGGATAAGAGCAGGAGTGGACAGAACCAAGCAGACTTGCAAATCCACCACAATACATTGCAACCTCTTATGCAGTGATTCAAATGGCATTTATTAGCAGAAGCACAGTTGCTTTCAAAATGAATGTGCCTAATGTTACTGAATGCCCTTGAAAGCAGAAATAATTCTGCCAACTGGGCAGACCAGCACCCACTTCCCAACAGTGCTGATGTCCAGAGTACTTTGTATTCCTTATAAACTTCATTGGAAATGGCGTATTGTAAATCTGGCACTAGTTTGCAGTAGAGAAAGGAAGGAAAAATTGTTGTTATAGGTCTCCTACGTAGAAGTCTGTAAAGTCTAAGTTAACAGCCTTGCTGTAGCCCATGAACTAGTTTCTCTTACCATCTGTCAAGGTGATTTGGGAATCAACCTAAATGGGTATATACCCCACCAGGATTATTGCTTAGATTTTGTTTTCTTGCTTCAATAAGTGCTGGGTTGCTGAGGGTTCCTCTGGATGAGATGTCCATGAATAGAAAATTAATTTGTTGGTACTCTAGTGAAGAAATACAATAAATACAAAGCAGAGACATCCAGCAAGCATCAGAACCACCTCATCTGCAAATTGTAGGTATTCAGCAGAATGTCATTTGTGCCTCAAGGGTTAGTATGCTGTACATATGGATTAGAACATTACTTATTGGCCGATATGGCGTGTCATGTACCTGCTTACTAAAATACCCACAGAAGGTCCAATCCTGTTCTAATTTTCAGCAAATGAAGTGAGTGACTATGAAAATAGAGTGACTTTGAAGCTTAGTTGGAGTAGCCTAAAATTACAATGAAACCATGACTTTGATAGCTGGCAATCTGTGGGAATTGTTGTCTTCCATTATTAAGATGGACTACACATCCTATAAATTCCTTTGATATCTCTGATGTTTGTGATTAAATTATATTTTATCACATTAGACAATGTATGATGTCCTAAGCTCTGAAAGAATGAAGTATATATAATGTGCCTTGTTGGTGTATAATGTCTGACAGAAATATGTGTGATAGCTTCCTTTCCATATATTATGAAACTCTATAGTGTTGTAGGGAAATATTCTAAAAAGATGTGTACTTCTTTTTTTTTTTTTTTTTTAATGCAATAGGGCTGAACCAACCATTGTGGAGTTACATAAGCCCTCCAAAACCCTCATATTGACCACACAAAATTAAGTCTTAATCTTCTACTCAGAGATAAGACATTTCAGTAGTTCTCAAGCAGCCTAATCCTGACCTGAGTGAGACCTGATCTCTGAGCTATCACAGAGTACTTTTTGAGTTCTCACCTCAATCCTTCACTGACATATCAGAGAAGATAGAAGTCTCCAAATTTCTGTGCTCATTCTGTATTTATCCCCTCTCCTTACATCACACAGAGTTTGCTGAGAAAGAAGGAAAAATATTATAAGGATCTAAGTTTATGCCACTGTAAAAGCATAATTCTAATGCTGGCCACATGTGATTATGTAACTGATATTGCATTTCATTGTTAAATGTTAATTTTAGAGATGTTGTGTCTGCAAGATTCCTAATGTACCTGGAAGATCAAAGATATTATTTGCCATCCACCTCTTTGCATTTTGTGTTTCCTGATCAGCCAGTTATTTTAGTGTCCTCTGTTGACTATTGTGATAATAACTGCACTTGATATAGCACAGCACTGCTACTGTATTTGCTAGCTATCAGTTATCAGTGGATTTGAACTATGGCATTAGTGAAGAAGATACTATCTCTGCTCCAAAGAACTGTTTAAAAATACTCCAGCAAACAACACACCCACTCCAAAAAAAACCAACCAAACAAACCAAAACAAAATAAAAAACCCACCACAACAACAAAAAAACCCCAGCCAATCATCAACTAAACCCAAACCCAAAGAAGTCTCTGCACACAGGCATGCCCCCTTAAACCGGCAGTCAAGAAGATTTGGGGGGCGTAAGAAGGAAGAAGTAAAATGTTTGCTGGAGTAGATAAGAACATAAGGATGGCCTTTGCACTGGCAGCTTTAGCCAGGACTAAGGAATGCAGAAGCTATTGTTCTGAATTGTTCTCTGTTACTTTGCATTACAAGATTACAGAAAAGAAAGCAAGTCACTGTGGGCAGAGCGGGCCCCTGAATTGTGCTTGTTCTGTGGATGACTGAAAGTTTTCCATTAGCATTAAGCTAATAGCATTGATCTAAAGGAAAAAGAGGCAGGCTTAAGTCTTCATCTATCTCTCACCTGCTTTATGGAAATAGTGTCTTATAGTGTAATATATGTCTCATCAGCATTTAGTTGTGCAACACAAGGGTTCACTGTTGTCCTGAAGTTTTCTCCCAATGGGAAGACCTTCTTGATAAAGAAGGGAGCAGCTCCTTTTAGTGTCTGCTCCAAAGGAATGGGCTTAGGTCTTGGCGTTTGCATTGTGATGTTAGTGAGCAAGAGGAAAAGATTGAGAAAGCACCCAGTCACTAAGACCTTTAAAATCAGCCTATATTTTCTGAGCAGCTGTCGATGGAGTCTGTGTGAGATTATTATTGTTTGCAGAAGCTTTATTGATCTTGGCTTTGAAGCCCAGAAATCTGTTTACGGCAGCCTGTAAAAATGAACGGCTACTTCTTTTGCTGAAGGTTAGCACAACTGTGTTTGTTTAATTGAATTGAAATGGCTTTGTGTTGTCTAAATGTCAGTGTTAATGAATTTTCAAGTGATTCTAGTCTCCTAGTTGGATAAAAATATATAGATAGAAAGCAATGTGTTAAAGGGGGGTGCTATCCACTTCATTAAAACAAGATAAACATAGATCTGAGAGAAACACTATTGCCTTTTACACAGTTGGCTGCACCAGAAGGTCCTTTAAGGTTCCCAAGTCTGTTTTGTTTTCCAAATCAGTTTGTATTATTTGCATCTGTTTTTCTTTGAAAACAATGTAAAGAAAGGAAGAAATGCACAAGGTCAGAAATAGCACCTTTGGAATATCCAGCTTTTCTGGAATAGTGTTTGATGGGAGAAAGATCTTACAACAGTGAAATGGGAAGAAATATTTATTTATAGCTTCCTGATTGCAATGAGAGATCTGGAAACTTGTGATGCTGCTTGGCTGTACTTGCCTGGACTGCTGTGAACATAATTCTCCATCTTTTTTTTTTTTTATTCTGCAACTAATTCATCAAACCTTCTGTCTAATTTGATTAAATTTACCTAATTTCCAGGTGAATGAATGTGTGTTGCAGACTGTGGTGTAAGGGTAAGGCACAAAGACTTAATCTAGAAGAAAAGTTTACCGAAATATATATATATGTAGGTTGTGATACTTTTTTTGAAGACATTTTTTTCCTCTTAGTATTGTGTTGAGAGGCTTTCTTGAAAAGATTTTTAAGTTTTCTGTCATAATCTGATTAATCATGAGAGTATGTTTGAAAACTGCTATGGCTTAGGATGCTGATGCTTTGCACTTGAACAGGTTTAGAGGCAGTCCTTTTCCTCAAATCCTTCACTGTGTGTTTAGCTATAGAGAATATTTTTGTCTATCTATAAACGGATCAAGGTGTTACTGAAATAAACATTAAATGAACACGGCAGGAGGAGGTTGCTTGTGTCTTGATTATACCCTCAGTTATGTCTCCTTTGCTTTACCTGCTGTCAAGCTATTCTATGTTACAGACTTCCCCCTTCAGTGTCCTCTCCTCTGGTTACTACACAGTTACATCTGGCAGACACCCGTGACTGCAACATCTGCTTCTCTTCAGTTAATGCCCATTTTCAGGCTTTGTTTCCTCACCTCATTTTGTATATGTAGAGAGACTACAGGATTGAGAGCTAAAAGGGAATAATCAGAAAATGATCAGGAGACCAGAAGAGAGGTATATTTTGATCTCTCTGAAGAACTGGAATATTTAACACCAAGCCAACAAGTGTAATATCTTTCAATCCAACACGATGAGTGCTCATTCTACCTATTAATGTATTTTTAGAATTAGAATTCCTCCCCCAATGGTGGGTTCCATTTCCCCCACCGTTTGAGAGTTCAAACAGAGCAATGGTGTTCCCCACAGAATATGTAGTTACACAGATCATTGCTCTCTGCGAGGGCTTTCAAATCTCACAACACTCTTGAGAAAGTTTTTTCATGAAACATTTTCGTCATCCATTAAATGTGTTCTCCAGGGAATGATTGATAATATACAATTAAATGAGATCTGAACACGGAGGATATCTTAGCAGCTGTAGATGGCTAAAATCTTCTTTTGGTGGATGCAACCTAAGCAAAGGTGAAGAGAAAAGTAGCAGATAATAGATAATAAACCCCAAAAAATTCTTCGATCCCTTCTGTATACCAATGCGGTCTTCATCAGAGTTTTTCAAATCTTTATCCCATTATACCTTAACTCCATCAGGAAAAATAAAAATATAAAAAGAAATAAATCTAATTAGAGGCTTCTTTGAAATCCATTTCCAACATTAAAGGTCCTGTTTCAAAGCTTTTGATCTCAATAGGTTTTGGATCAAACAAAGACTGTAGGTTAGATCGTTTCGTGACTTGCGTATCTGCAACTTGAAGGGATGGAAAATGCAGTGAATTTCTTTTTCCATGCTCAAAATGCAGTATATAAAAAAAAAGGTGAAGATGTGATAGACATGTACCCTTTTGATTTGCTTTAAGGGAGTCTCAACTGAGAAGCAGTGTCTCATCATGAGGCATTGAAGTTCTCTGGAAGATCTTAATTTGACTTCATTAAGAGCAGGAATGGCACCTGCTTGGGTAAAGAGGAAACAACATTGTAGGAAGGATCCCAGATGGCTTAGAGCTGTGTTTATTTCGTAATTTGAATGCTTGCTTTTTGTGGTTTTAGTAAATATGTCAATAAGTACAATGTTGCATTGTTTCCAGCAACATTTTTTTTTTAACTCCCAGGTGATGCTGCAATTACATTTCTAGTGAAGAGCGTAAGTGAATGATCTTTAGGAACATTTATTTTTAAAGTTGAAAAGATTCACATGGTCACATCCAGCAAAAGGGGCAATTATTTTGGTGCATCTTTTTCTGTACCTTGGATATTTTCTGAGCTAAATCTGAACTTAATGTGTTCAAATGGTTGAACATACTGTTTTCTACTGTTATTGGTAAGAAGATTCTTGCACACAGTGGTATAACTGTATTTGTGAACTAGTTTTAGGTAATTTATAATAAATGTGAGGATCTGAATTTTTTCTACAGATGGAAATTATTCCATGTTATATTTTTATCTAAATTGACAGTGTGTGCAGAAGTGGCCTGTCATATCTTAGAGATTTCATAAACAGATGCTTGAGTAACAGAAGATTATACTTCCCATGTGAAAAATACAGAGTTATATTTTCCTTTGACTGTCAGCGGTCTCTCTGAACTAAGTCTTTGTTCTCCTGTCCTGTAGTCTTTATTTCTATCTTTGGGAAGAAGATGGGATTTAGATAACCTTTCTCGGGACAATGGGACAGCAGCAGGACTGTCTTTGAGGTATTTGTAAGGCTTCTAGTAAGGCAAGAAACAGTGGTTGAGCCTCTTCTATGTCATGCAGATAACTTGGGTTATAATGCAGATGCTTGAATTTTATGTCTCTTGCAGACATCCCACAAATTAATTTTCTGTTTTGATTTGGAAACAATTTTTGTTGTTCTATCATGAAAGCCTCTACAAATGAGTTGAAAAGGAAACCTTTGAGTTAAAATGAATTCAGCAATAGCTAATTAGATGTTCTAGACCATTCTGCTTTAGGGCTCGTTGGTATTGTTTCCAGTTCAGTGCATTTTAGTGTGCACCCTTTCTTCTCTTGAGCAGTAGGCTTTTATTTGACTGTAATTATTGTATAGCTTGTTGCTTCTACTAATTCTTATGGAGAGAATGCACTTGTAGGATAACATAATGTGGATCCTGGTGGTAGGATATAGTGTGCCTCAGTGGCAAACCACCTCAGGGCTCCCAGTCTGAGCAGCAGGAAGCATAGGTTAAGGGTTTGCATGGCAGTTATTTTAGTCCCACTGAATCTTTAAGGTCAATTTTTTTGGTTCTGTTGGCTTTCTGCCTTCTGATTTATATGGAACACTTTAAAAATGATGCTTTTACTTGATTTTAAACAAAGACAGTCCTCATATATATCAAAATGCTATATCAGCTTTGCTTGCAGTTGTGCCACTGGTAGGTCAGGAGAAATATTTTCCTCCCAGTGATATGTAACTGCTTTTTAGAGAGGTTAAAGAACAGCAGATGTCCTGTTGCATATGTTTGGAGGGATAAGACTTATGAAGGCATGATTGTGATTTTCCATTTTTTCATCTCAAGTGCTTGTCACTCTTAGCTATTTATTACTAGGTACTCCTCTGTGCAACTCATTCCATGAAAACATCTTGGTCACTTCTATTATTGGAACTTCTTTCTCATCAGAAGCTGTAACTCTGACATCAGCATAAGTCCCTATCAAAATGGATGAGATATTGTAAGGAACAGAGAGTGTTTTCTAGCTTTCACACTTTTGAGCATTGAGTTACTGTCAAAACTAATTATCAGGAAATATCATAAGTGCCTCATAGAGCTTCTAAACAGAAATAATTTGTAATAAATAGTAGTAAATAAAAAAAAAAAAGTAATTTGGTTCCACAATCCAATTTCAGATTGTCTTTATGGACTCCTAGGCCACCTTTGGGAATCCCCCTATTGGAATCTCTGTATTTTTTCTCTGCTGTCTCATTGATTTTACGGGGCTTGGTATATCACAGGGAAACAGAGATGTTGTAGTACTGCACTTCTTGATTCCTAGCCTACTAGGAATTGCAGGATCTTCCAGAATTGTGGACCACTGAGGTGCCTTTCCCTGGCTGTCAAGTACAAATAGTATTTATTCTTTCTAAGCACTATGAAATCACAGAAAGAAAAATGTATTTAAATTAGGTAGTGTAGTTAGGAATCCATATTAGAAATTATCATCACATTTTATAAATACAGCATCATGCAAGTGTTTTTTAATAACAAAAAGGGGAAGGTGACCTCACTTCAACGGGGTATGTCAGAGCAAGGTGTCTGAGCCAACATGTAGCAGTGCTGGAATTTGTTTCCTAGGGGTGTATTGGGTGCCTGAATTAAATGCAAGCGGAGAGCAAAAAGAAATCAAAAGTATTTTTTGTCCGTGGTGAATTAGTTGTGTGGTAGTATGCCTCAAAATTCTTGCTTATAAGAATTTATCATGTTCTCTAGGTAATTGTTTTCTAAGAAATAAGGAGTGATAGAAAAAACATTTCTTAAAAATTAAAAGGTCAGGTTCTGTTTCTTAACATGTTTTCATTACAGATTGCTGGGAATCATTCACTGCCCTTAATAGTTTTATTCCATTTCTTTGTGTGACAGCACAGATTTGCAAAGGAATGTATTATTTCCTTTTTCCTTTAGTTTCAAATGAGACTAGAAAGGCTCCTGTCTCTGTGGGTATCAGTACAAAGCAGGTGATTTCCCCACCTTTGACTGACACATGGCTTATCCAGTCAGCCTGTAATAATCCTTTACACTTGTCACATGCTTGCTGATACCCACAAACATATGCCTTCTGGACTACTAACTGCTTGAAAATTTAAAAAAATAAAAATTAGAAGTAGCAGCTTATTTCAGTTTATATTATTAAATGCCTGGAAAGATTTTCTTATTCTAAGGTAAGTTGATGGGGTTTCTTTCACTTTTTCCATATGGAAAAATAGGAAAAGAGGACAGTGTTCCTTATTCTGATCTTTGTGTCCAGCCCTCAGTTCTGCACTCTGTAGCACAAAAGAAAAACTGCTTCCCTGCACATAATAAGAATGCTGAACAAGCACAGCTCCGTGACATTACATTAGCCCTTAAAGGCTTAGTGCTGCGTCTGTGCAGAACAGAGGCAGAAGCCGGTGCATCTGGGATCAATTTGGCACTTCCCATTATCACTCATGACTCTGATTGCACATCTTCTTGGCAGCCTCACCTGGGAGGGCCAGGAGTAAAAACAATTCAAAGGTGAACTTGCTTCTCAGCCCTAGAAATTCATGACTCAGTAGCAGCAGTATTGGAGGCAGTGTAGTTAAAACCTGTGTGGCTGCTCACAGTGATAAATCTGCCAAGCAGATGTCCTTATTCAGAGCCATGTCAACCGAGAAAATTTCAGCAGTTTTAAATGTGCTGGCAAAGAAAGACCTTTAAAGCCTCAGCAATGTGTCCTTGTGTTCTCCGCATCCTTTAGAAGCAGTTGGTTGATGAGTTTGTTGTATCCACATGCACAGGTACTTCCAGTGTCTTTTATGACAGTAACAAACTATTAAAAACAAAGGAGGCAATTACATGGAAATATATGCATAAAAACTCTTCAAACACACTTCTAGACTGATGTCTAATGAATAGTATGGCCCCATAGAGAAAAAAACAGCATTATTATTTCAGAAATACTGAAATAACAGAATCAAGCAACGTCCTGTCATAAGAACAAGTTGTAATAATCTTTGGTAGTATGGGTCACATTTCATGATAACTTTCATCTTTTCTGTCTTCTCTGAGTAAGACAGCCTGGTTCACTTAATGTGATTAAAGTTCCTTAGATGGAGCATCAAAGTTGTGAAGGCTCTGTTTGTCTCTGGTTACAGAATATGTTGCTGTCTTTCTATGCTATTTGTCATGTTATCTTTTTGGTGTAAGGAAAGGGGATGAGGATTTGGAATTAAAGCAAAAGCATTATCTGATAGGGCAACTAAGCAAAAATCAACAGATTGTCAGGGGGTTTATTGTGGGTAAACAGTTAACAGTCAATCATGATGTAGTGCAGTGTTGATTAATATTGTTTATTTATTTGCTCTTTTTCAAACTTTTTTCCATCAACTTTTCTCTAAGCACTCTGTAATAGATAGAGTGAGACTGTGAAACTCATCCAGTGTCCCAGAACAAACCTGCAGCAAGCACAGGAAAATATTCCATGCACCAAATTCCTTATGTATCATAGTTCCTTAGGGAGGCAGCCATCCCAGCTAGCCCCTTTCCAGGGTGTGAGAGTGTGTGTCTGTATGTTGAGGAGTTACAAGATAATGTTGCAGGAAGAATTGATTAGGAGTAATGCCAGGGGAAGGGAGCTGTATTGTGAACTGTCAGCAGGTAATGAAGCAAGGATGCCAATTGACAGGTGGACCAAAGCATTTTCAGTAGGAGGGAAGAGGAAATCGGTTCCAAGATGTGATTGCTCTAATTGAGACTGTGAAGAGATAAATGGGGAAAGTTTGCAACAGCTGGAGACTGCTCTGAAGGAAAACTTTGAGGGTTTGTTATCTTCTCAGGAGATCTTTTAGTCACCATGGTGATGCCTCTGGCAGACATCAGCAAGGAGAGAAGAAAAGCAGTGAAACTGAAACCACAGTCAAACAAAAGTCCCTGAGTAAAAGGTCCCAGACATATGGCGGGAAAATAAAGACATAAATATCACTAGTGATGTTTTTTGAACTGCTACTTGAAAAGAATTTGAGGGACACATTTGAACAGTGCTGAGTACAGTTTCTGTGTAAAAATTTCAGTCGTTATACAGCAGTGTATATTGGTCACCAGAAACAATAGTGCTGTACCTGGGGTTTTGGGATCCATATGCACTTCTGGAAGACAGCTTTCCTGTGTGTCCACTAGAAACACATCTAGAAAATTTGATTGGGTGCTTAGCACTATGGTTTTGAAGTGTGGATGGTTATTTGAAGCCCTGCATCAGAACTAGGAGGGGGGAAATAAAAGTATGGAGAGAGCTCATCTTCATTAGTTCTGTGGCAGTGTTCAAAGGTTGGACTTGATCACCTCAGAAGTCTTTTCCAACCTTAATGGTTCTATAATCATTATCAATTTCTTGTTGCCCTTGATATTCAGCTGGCTTCTTTGTTTCTTCTTTTTCCCTTCCATTTTCATTGCATTACTCTTAGCTGCTCCTTTTTGCTGCCACTTGGAAGTTTATCTCCTTTTTCACTATAGGAATCTTTGAGATTTGCTCCTTAGATAAGCTGTGTGTAGAGTACCTAGCCTTTTTTCCATTTCCTAGTCACTTCTTTTAGATGTGGATAATTCAGGAGCAGAAAGGGATGAGGTTAGCCAATACTTGAGTCTGTTTTTCCTTTCAAATTGTAAATAGATTGACATAGTGAGTTAATTCAGAAAAATACATACATTTAAGATGTCTGTGCTTCAACATTATTGACACACATGCTGTTGTTGACTAGCTTATTTTATAGTGGTGGCAGGCAAAATACCACCATCACATCAAAATACCCTTGGGCTGGTGAGGAACAAACAAATCACTAAACTCTATTCCTGTATTGGAGATACAGGATGTTCCTGTATGTCAGGATCTCCTGTAATGTCAAACTGGATGCAAATGAATTTACTAAGGAACAGCAGAAATAGCAAAGGAAAAATGGGAGCTGTACTAATAGGGTTGTGTGCCTGGAAGCAAGAATAATTTTGTTTCAGAATGCTGGATTGGTTGTCTTTTTAAACAGAAATACTTTTCTTCAACTTGTGTTACAGTAGTCTCTAGAGAGTCTAATCAATGGCTGACCTTAAGTAGTATACATGTGTAACTAGGAACTTCCAAATACTTTTCTTTCTGATTAAGTGCTACTTGCCTTACTCATCATTTCATAATTCACTTCTCATGGGTCTTGTTGAAGATGTATGTCATAGAAGAAGATCTGGAGGGGAAAACATTGCAATTATTTTCTTTTCTGCATACAGAGGGTAGCCTGGAAGGAGAAATAAACATGAGCACAATAATCTATGATGCTAATGTTGCCAAAGAAGTAAAAACAAGTTTTGCAGTTTAATTGAAGGAAACAACTTTAGCCTTTCCCCTTCTAATAAAAAGAGTGATAGCAATATGTTTGTAGTAAGAAAGCATGCTGAAATGCAATATCTTGATTTATGTAGTGCTTAGTGATAGAAATCTCCACATCTGAAAGAGAGAGTAACAATGGAAATTTATGTTTACCTGCAAACCTATTAAGCAAGATGCTGGCATGTTGTTAAAAATGCAGGAGTGGGGGAGGGCTCTTGTGTTTTTTGTTAGTTGGGTAAGCATATATAGTTACTGCTGTCATGAGTCTCACATGAGATTTTTTGAAGTTTTATTTATTTTTTTTTATGCTGGTATTTTCTTAGTATGTTTATTTTGACTCTTTTTTTCCTACGAAATTGTTCTTAAGTGGTGTGAGGAAAAAACCCAGTGCTTTTCTACCCATGAAAGAGCTTGATTTGTAACGTTGCATATAGGAAACAAGTGTAGTGTATCTGCAAATATGGTGGAAAATAGTAACTATCCTAGTTAGTTAATAGTTATTTATTCTTGAGATACCAGCTCCTTTTACCAGTGGCTGACAGATCATCTGCTAATTACCTGATTCTTGCTGACAGAACACAGAAAATGTATGTAGACCATAGGTCTTATTATGACTAAGCTCAGTGTGGTTGTAGTTGCTCAGTGTCTGGATTGGTTGGTCTTTCATGAATGGACAAGTAGCAATGTTATTTTGGCATCCGCTAGCATGTGATCCCTGTTCTTTTCTCTGTAAGGCATTATTTTTACCCTCTCCTTTGTGTAGTTCAGCTGTAGATACACCAGGGCAAATGAACTTGCATAGGACAGCATTAAACTCCCTCATCATGTATAGTCTAACTTGATGTAACTCAGAAAAGAGGATTTTACATCTTTTACATTGTTTGGTTACTAGTCTTTTTCCACTGGGTGGTCTAGCTGTTATATAGGCCCTAACCAGTCTTCAATTTCCTTTTGCTCTATCATGACAGTAACTGGTTGCTGATAGACTATGCATAATGCCAAAATAACTGAACAGAAATGTCTATAACTGCTCAACTGTGTGTGGTTTAAGTCTATTCTGGCAGTGTTATATGAGGATTGCTTTGGAAAAGAAAGATCCAGCCCACCTACTCATGGAATACATTGTCACAGAAATACGTGACTTCCTGCGTGGTGCAAGAAGTTCTGATACATTCTGTAAGAAGTGGAAAACTTCAGTTTTCCAATGACTGGTTTTCCCTGTTATTTCCCCAATACTATATGTTACAGAAGGTATTGTATTGAATATAAATTAATATGCAAACAGATACTGGCTTGAAGTACTGCAATGAGCATGATTTCTTTTATAACTAAATATACTTGAATTAAATCACTGACTGAGATGAGTTACTCAGATTTGTGCCCGTTGCAAGGTCAAAATGACATTCTCTTTTGCTTATGTTTGTGACCTTACTGTTCTGTTGTGGCAATTATTGTCAGCTTATCAATTCAGCATTTTATGACTTATGGGAGAATCAAATGGAGAGAATAAAAGCCAGAGGCTGTTGTTTAAATATAAATAACTTTGAGGATTAGCAAAAGTGACATGGAAACTGATTGGGTGTAAAAAGGAATAAATTAGTGTATATCTGTGTAAAGTACTTCAAAGTACTGTATGGATGCCACCTTTCAAAATAACCTATGAACCTTTGAACAAAGGAAAATGAGCCCATGGAGCAGCCTGCACCTCTGAGACCATTGAAAAAAAAATGGCTTTTCCTGGAACTTGCTTTCTGTTCTTTGAACACATTCAAATTTTTCAGTACTGACGGAAGATGTAACTGTCAGAATGACATGTTGGAAGGACTTCCCTGAAGAAACTACAGTTCTCATAGGCTTTATGAGTATCTTATAGAAGCATTCACTGATGGAAAAGCTGGAAAAATTCTTTAGTAATCTCATTCTGTAGAGCAACAGACCAGAATTAGGAGTTGAATTTGGAGCAGAATACCTAAATCAGAAGATCTGACCTATAGCTTCAAGTATACAACATGAGGGAGCCCATTCAACTTCGCTAAAATGAAGAAAATAGCAGATTAATGAACTGTGAGTCTAGACTCATTCCACAAGAAAGAAAATACTTTTCTAGATTTGCAGGAAAATGGGACATTATGATATATGTAGCACTAGCCATATTTGATGTGTTCATGAAACAGACAATCGCATAACTCGGGAGCAGGTCCTGTTCTTTGATGAACCAAGTGGAACAGGAGCTTCTCTTTGTTTTCAGGCCCTTAAATAGATGAAGGAATGCTTGCAGATCCTGAGACTGAGTGTTCACAAGGGGAGATCTATTTTTAACAAGAATCTTGAGGACAGCATGTGTGAAGAGAGGAAATTCTTTCTAGGATAGAAGAAGTATTAAGATACAAGAGCCTAGATCACACTAGGGCACTTTGATCTTCAATAAATACAGTGAGAAATTGTGAGACACTTGGAGAGAAAATAGGTGGGAAAACCAAAACCGAACAAAACAGTTAAAATGTTATTAATGTCTGGGGGGGGAAGGGTACATGCCACATCTACTAGAGAATTACAGAGCAGTCAGCCTAACACCAGTTTCTGGGAAGATTACTAAGCTTGTTTTCCTAGAAGCTACCCACAAACACATAAAGGATGAAAACTTAATTTGCAATAGCCCACATATATTTGCTGCGGGCTAATTGTGCTTGGCCAAACTCATTGCCCTCTGCAGTGACACTGGCTCTGTGGATAACACGTGCAGGAAATGTTGTTTATTTTCGCTTTGACACAGCCTCCTGCAATATCCCTATATACCAACCTTTGAGATATGGGTTAGGGGGTGGGAAGTTGGCTTTGCTTGCTGGTTGAAAGCACTGTACTCAATGTCACAAAGTTCAGCAAGCAGCTTATGACTAGTGATGCCCCTCAGGGGTTGATGCTGATGCCAGTATTATTTAATGTGTGTGCTGATCACCTGGGTGATGAAACTGAGTGTGGTCCTAGTAAGTTTGCAAATTACCAAACTGAGACAGCCAGTGATGAGCAGCAATTTGGAGGGACCTCAACAAGTTGGAGAAATGGGGTCATCATGATGAATCTTATGAAATTTGACAAAAGAAAATGCCAAGCCATCTAGGATGGAGAATTCCTGTGCAAGAGGTGCAACAGTGTGTGTTCCAACCGAATGGAAAAGAGCAGCTGTGTAGAAAAGGTGTTTAACCATTTGACTTAGAGTCAGCAATGTGTCCTTGTGCAGCCAGCTGGCTGAGGAAATGCTTTCCTACCCTGTAGCCAGTTTCAAGACTACATCTGGAATACTGCATTCAAGTTTGGGTTTCACTTGACAGAAGGCTGCAAACATGGTAAAAGTGCTGGAAGATATGAGAGAACATGGTTTGTTGAACCCTAAGGGGAGAGAGGGAGGAAAAACTATGGTTGTCTTTAATTACCAGACTAGGAGTTTATAGATAAGGCTCATCTTGGAGATCACAGAAATAGCATGAGATGCAGCAGGCACAAGATGGAATACAGAAAATTGTAACTTAGAAAGTAGGACAATAAAACACTGAAACTGGTTGCCAGTGAAGTTGTTGAATGTCCTTTCTTTGTGACACTCAAAACTGAACTGAAATAGTTCCTAAGTAACCTTCTCTTACTGACATTGCTTTGAGTTGGAGGAGAGGGGAAACTAAATGATCTCTCCATGTTCCTCCCAATTATCCAATGGTTCTTTATTTCTAAGCATTTGAGGTGAAAGGACCACACGTTCCCTGTTTTCTATGGGAGTATAGACACAATGGAACAGTGCTGCCAGTTCAACTTCATGCAAGGTGCTAGATTAGAAATAAGTTTTTATCCATATTTTACTGTTTTCATATTGCATTCAGAAGGAGGATTAAAAAAGATCAAACATAAATGATCAAAAGTTTGAATAACTAGGATTTATAAAAATTTTGTCTTTCTGTCTCACCTGTCAAAGAAGTCAGGAGATAAGTTATTATGTGTTACTTGCATGTTTCGCTAGCTGTTACCTGTGGGGCTCTGTAGGATGTGAGTGCTGCAGTTTGAGGAAGAATGACCCTTAACGGAGGGCTTAAGAGGCATTCCAAGCCTGGAGATGAAAGGATGAGGAACAAATCCTCTGTATTATTGAAGCGTGTGAAAGGCATGAAAGAGCTAGAGGTAAATCAATAGTTTGTATTTACAGCATGGGAGAGAAAGAAAAGATAGACTGGGATTTATTTTTCCAGGTTATTTGAGAAAGGGTTTCCCCCCACCCCTTTAGGGAGCACAGAAATCAACTTAATATAGAATTTTACATCTTTGGCACCCTGAAAGGTGTACCTGAAAGAAACTCTTCCTTATGTTGTCTCCCAAATAAATGAAGTAATTAAATACTTTATAGGGAATGATGCTGGCAATTCACAATAAAGTGATAGAGACAGAAACAAAAATACTGAGGTTTAGTGCTTAGAGGTGGACATTAATGCACACTTGAAATATGAGTGAAGAAAATATTTATCAAGTTTATTCAAAAATTTATAGCTCTTATCCTCTTTCTCAGTGGGAGAAGAGGTTAAGAGGACATGGCCTGCCCATTTTTTGCTATTTCTTCAGCCTTATTAATTTAACTTATCTTTCTTCTTTCTAGAACTTATTAACAATACCCATTAAAAATATATGGTTCGCTCACTGCTCTAGGAATTTCCTTCTACATGTCTAGTTAGGTGCTTGGTAGCACCTGTCACTGGTCTATCTTAACATTGTGTGGTGATGTGGTGCATTACCCTCTAATATAATGATTGATTAATTTCAAAGTCTCTTTTTAAGAACAGGACATTTCAGGGCATTTAAGATGAAATACTGTATAGAGGTGCAAAAGTGTGGCATTAAAGCCTAATTTAAAATGGGAAAGAAAAGATAATATCCTTCTCTGTAATGATATTATGGATATTATTTGTAATATTCATAGAAACTTATTGCTTCTCTGCCTGAAGTCACCTTAAGTTTTCAAAATGAAGTGTAGGGAAATCACTGCTGTCATTAGATCGATGTGATCAGCCCACAGACCTTTCATTATCCTCACTTGTGTGACACATGCTATTGCTTTGTGCAGCTGAAGGCCACAGACTCAGGGCCTCTTAGGTGATGATGTATTTTATTCAAGATTGTAACTGCTGAATTTCTCAGAATACAATAGTGATGAAAAAAACTTTTAGAGAGTGGCTGAATATCAACTCACAAAACTTACTGGTAGCCTCTGCCAGAGGCAAGAAGCGTTGCATTAGCTAAACTGCTTCATGCAATACACGTCTGCTGCTGATGTGTTCATCATGGCAGTGGGAATATCTTGGACTCTGAGTACTGCTGAGATTGTGGTGCTGTGTGCCTGTATCACCCTGCTCTTGTGGATAAGGTCCGGGTGCTCCTTTGCCACTCAATCTCACGGCAGGTGCTGTTGCTATGTGTAACTGTGAGATAGAGGCCACTTTAAGGTGGTGTGAAAACTGTGATAAGTGAAATTATAAGAACGGACTATGGTGGATGGCTTTGGAGCTAAACTTCATCTTTTGCCATGAAGAAAGGTGGCCAGGCATGGGAGATTGCATGTCTCCCTTGAGTGATACTACATTTGTAATGTAATACAGTGGGATAACAGAGGATGCCAGGAAAGAACTGATAACCAAGACAAGGCAAACTGGCTGAGGGGAATGAAGTCCCTGGTCAAGGTGAGCAAGAGCCACTCTGCTTTTTCTCTTACCTGCTGACTTTCTTCAGATACAATTGTTCTTGAATGATCACAATCAGTATATCAAAATAAACACTTTATAGAGTAAGGTAAAAGGAGTTGCTGGCAAGACTGTAAATCCTTTCATGGAACAAATGATAACTCAGCCCAAGAACCCTTTTGTCCTGGGAGTTTAAGAAGGATATAAATTCTCTGGAACTATCTGTCAGTCGGAATTGCTCTGCATTCATCATGCCAGCCCTCTGCATCATTCATGAATGTCATAAGACGCTAAAGAATTGGCACTTCATGGTGAGAATGATTAAACAACCATTACACTTGTCTTTTACTCTGGCATGGTACTTTTAACAGATTGCCTGTATAAAGTTCATTTATGTCCGTCTCTCCTAGTGGCAGATGTCCTTTCATGACGGCAAGAAGAGGCAATAGAAAGAAAAGCCGCATATCATTTACAGAGTAGTTTCTATGTCCTATTAGTAGCTCTGGATGCTTTTTGTTTTTACATTCTCACTTTGTGGCCTTGGGAATGGTGAGCTTCCATAAAGGCATTTCTTCACATCATTGACCTTCCAGTACTTGTGAGGGACAATGTCATATTTGAAGCAAGGTCATAAAGCTCAGAACTATGAATTTCTTTTCTTGATAGACCAAAATGGGCCCCATTTAGTCATAGAAGACTAGGCTATGCCTACAATAACAACCAGCATGAGAGTTGGTTTTTAGAATGAAATTTAATACCAAGGACCGGAGATCTACACTGCAGGCTTTTTTCTTCTGAAGTGTTACTTTGGACTAGTTCTGTTCTGTACTATAGGCTATTTTATCTTCATAAAAGCTTGATTGCATCTTCCAGTTTAGTTTTAAACCTAACTGGAAGATTTTAAGGAGTCAATCTTGTGTGCTCTGAGACTGCTCTGATAAGAACCAAAACATAGCTAGTGGTGATAGAAGTTTATTTCAAAGAATACTGTTAAAATGCTAATAGCCAGCAAAAAGTTAAATACCTGAAAACTTGCTTCTTTTTACAAGCTCTGCTGCTAATTTAGCATATTAGATTTGGTAAAACTCTTGCTTTCTGAGGCTCTAATGAATACCCAGTAGCTGATATTTCTGGCCTAACATTTTTTAGCTATCAAGACTGAAAATTTGGGTTTGGTCTCTTGCAGTGATGACAGTGAAGACAGTAAATTTAAACCATGTTTTCTGTTTTGATATCTATGATAAGGAAATGTGAGCAGGTATGTAAGGAAGAGTAAAGGCTTGCCTACAGTTAAAACAAGTGAAACCCTGTAGACTCAGACTGGTCATGCAAGGTGTTATGCTACTTAACCTGAAGTAACTAAATGAAGCTGAGAGAACAGAAGTTGTCTTTGCAGTTTTGTTTTGTTTTTGGTGTGGGTTTGTTTGGGTTTTGGGGAAATTTTGTTGGTTGGTTTTCATTGTTTTGGGGTTTTGTTTGCTTGGAACTCTTGTTTAGTTTTCATCTTTTTGTGAGGGTTAATTTGTTTTAATGGAATAAATAAAGTATAGCTAAGGATAAACACTAGAAAGAGATTCTCTAGAGCAGTATTGACTGGGCTGAGATCAGTAATGGCATTTTGGTCTTCATCCATCCTGAGGGGTATCTAGGCCAATTTGTTACCATTCAGATTCTGTAAAACTGTACTGAACTAACATTCCTGTTCTTCCTCCAAAGCCCCAAGTGAGTTATGAGTCCTGCTGTGCTTTTCCTTGCTAACAGCAGTCTCTGTATTCAGCTCCTCTGACATGCTGCCTTCTGGGTTCTCAAACGACATCCTCTCTGTGTGCTCTTTTATCAGGAAATACCAAGAAATAAGAAATTGCATCCTGATGCTGCCTCCTCTTCCGCAGCCAAATGAAACTAACAACTGTTTTCATCTACCTTTACTGAATTTAGTCACAGTTGCATTAATGAAGTAATGGAGTATCTTTGTAGGTGGTGGATAACTTGACCCTAGTAAACATATCCTGCTGTTCTGCAAGGGTCACAATTTCCCAGGCAGTTTTACCCAGAAAATTTCATATTTCAGTTGTCTTTGTAGTTTCTTTTGTCTCTTCTTTGGGTGCACAGTGGTTTTAAGCCTTTTGTTTTCTATGTTTGTTATCAAAAATTGTTTTCTAATTTTGTTATCAGTACTGTGGGGAGGTTAGGTTTTTTGGTTTTGGTTTTTGTTTTTTTTGGTTTTTTTTTTTCAAAATGTTTTTCATACTCTGTAATGTGTAGGGAAAAAAAAGGAAAAATAAAAAAACCTGGAGGAATTGTCCTTGTGGACTTTTTCTAGATTGATAACTGTCATCTAGCTGCATAAAGCTGTGGGAGCTGAATTTGATGGCACAACTGGTCTCTTTACTGAAAGAAATTACTTAAGGATTGAGGGTGGTGGTATAAGCCTGCAAGGCAAAGTTGACACTGAGAGGATAGATATAGGGACAGATTATTGTGCCCTACAGAATGAGAATTAGGGAGCATGTAATCTATTTAGCAAGAGCAAGTATAAAAAAGATGATTCTTCACACAAAAAGGTGATCCTTTTTCACTCAGACTGAAGGTGACACCAGGAGATCTTCAGTCCAAATCCCTGCTTGGAGCAAGGTCAGCTGTGAGGTCAGATCAGGTTGCTTGGGGTTTTATGTAGTCATATCTTAAAAACTCCCATACATAGAGACTAAAATCTCCTTGGGCAACCTGTTTGCATATCTGTCCTTGTGAGAAGAAAGCTCTTTCCTTGCTGCAGAATCAGGTTCTCTCACTTTGAAGTATGGCAGTTGCATCCTGTTCTTCAGCTGTGCACCACTGGGAAGAGCCTACCCTTTGGCTTTTCCATAACCTCCTTGCAGCTGCTGTGAGACTGCCCCTTGAAGCTTCGACATCTCCAAGCTGATAAAGCCCCAATCTGCTGGCATTTCCTTACAAGGCAGGCACTTCATCCACCCTACTGCCTTTTGTGGCACTTCACTGAGCACACTCCAGTTTGTCAGTTCAAAATCAGATGCATTGTTCTAGATACAGTTTAACAACCACTGAGTGAAGGGGAATAATGACTTCATCTACTAACAGCCTCAGGTCCTGTTAATAGAGTGCAAGATGCTGTAGGCTGCCTGTGCTGATAGGGCCCACAGCTGGCTAATGTTTAACTTGCTACATCAATGGCAGATTCATTCATGTGAGTCATTGCGGAGGGTTTCTAAGACATTATGGTGAATGCAAAACTTCTAAATGTATTCAAAGAGAGACTGGATAAGTACTTGAAAAATAGATCTCTTTGGGGTTACTGTATAAACAAACCACATGAGGCTGAGTTAATTGATGTAAAGACTCATCTGAGTGCATACTTAGAGGAAATAGGCTTGTCCTACTCTTAATTTTCCTTGGGTATACACTTAGGATCAATGCTGAAGACATGACAGTGATCCTTGTCTGACCACTCACGTTGTTATAATGGAAATTAAGCTATTACTGAAATACTTTCAGTGTTGCAATCTTTTATGTTTAAGCTGGTCTGGTGTGCCTATGATCATCTTGCATCTGTTTTAGTCAGGAGCTAATCCTTAAACTCCTTCTGAGATGATAAACATACCCAACATACCCCATGGCAAATTCATATTTGGAAAAAACCTCAATCTTCCTGGTATCCCAGATTTAGAGAAATCCATATTTCAAGCATTATCTTGGACCTTGTAGTAGTTCTTGTAGTAGTAGGAACACTCCCTTGCTCTCCTTCTTTTCCTCTTCCAATCTTTTTAATGCAGTGTAACTAACAAGAAGTAACATACTGTCTGATCCAATTGTTGGCTGATGCACACATACTGGGAGGAAAGTGACTCGTATTAATTTGCTGTCAAAAAGACAAACACAGAAAGCAGGCGTGATCTGAATTGCTGCTTCTGTTTTGTGTTAGTCCTGCAGCTTTTATAGCTCCTCCTCCTTTTTGTATTAAAGAAGCTCCTTCATATTTTGAAGTGAGAAAGGAATTTCAGTCTCCTGTCAAGCAATGCCTGCTTTTTGAGATGAATATGGCATTCAGTCTCAGAGGGTTTGTCAAGGGAAGAATGAGCATCCTGAAAGGAAGAAGAGCTAATTCATGAGAACTCTAAGCACAGAAGCTTGCTTTTCTTTTTTATCGAGTTACACTGGAAGCCTTGCATTTTCCAGGGATTTCAGTTTTCTTTATTCTTAGGCAGTTTAAAGCTCTTGATAAATAAAAGGATGTTTCAGCAGTCATATCATAGAAACTATTAGGTCTGTCTTTCTCCCAGGAAGGATCCTGTGATGGAATGGTCAAATGAGTCAGATGATGATGGTGATTAGATCCTCTGTAACCTTTTTAATCCCCATCTCCTTTTTTTTAATCAAGCAGGTGTTTGTATCAATAGGCCTTTTAAACTCAGGGTGTGGAAAACAGCAACTGAGTCACAGAAATGTACGAGTGCCAGAGAGGATCTTTACATGGAGTAAGACTTTTCATCCTGGTTGATGATACTCAGTTTTGATGAGACTCCATTTCGTGATGTGTGTAACTGAGTGGCAGTAGCTCACAAGATGGCCCTGGAATATCTAGATGTTGCAGGTCATTCATACAATGTAAGAAAATTGGTGTATATTCTTGAGGGCAAGGGGTGTGTTGATGTCTAGCTTGGTTTTGGTTACTGAGGTATAATTACTTTTTTGTCTAAGTACTTTTTTTATTTGGTGTGATGTATAGTGGGATAGGAAGATGAGTAAAAGAGGGATTAGGATAACAATGTAATTGAAGTTTAGGATTGAGGGCAACAAGGATAGTTTATAACTGGAGAAGGAAGAAAGCTGTTGTAAAGACTGATGCTTTGGTAAATATGAAAGGGCAGAAGGAATGGGACAATTCTCTCTTGTTTATTTTTTAATTGTCCCTTCCTAATTTGTTTCATAATGGTAGCTGGAAATGTATCTAACTGTGAGGCAGAGAAGCTGTATTATGCTGAATGCAGTGCATTTAGTGGATAAGACCCACAGGAGTAACTTTGCAGAAGTTGGCAACTGAAAACACCTGTTACGTCATCTCTAGGCAATACAGATGTTTCAGCACACCTAGAACTGACCTAGTTGAAGTGATTTCAAGTAATGAAGAGTCAGCTAAATCATCCATGCTCTTTGGGAGTGTATTGCAAAGCTAGTTGAAAACTTTACCTATTTTCATCATTGTTGTTAATTGCATATGGACACTGTTTCCTTTCTTTGACTGTCCTCAAAACGTTCTTTTGTCATTCTTTCACTCTTTTTACTCCTAAGAAATTAATTTAATGGAAATTTGGAGTTGTGCAGCATGTATGTAGTCTATTTGATGTAGCCAGAATAAGTATTAAAAACAACTGTCAGAAGCTTCATTTTTTTACTCAGCCAATGTGCATCCTTTTGGCAGCATACAGGTTTCTACTGATGTTTTATTGTTTGCATTGTGAAGTCATAAACTTTTGGGGAGTAATAAATAGATGTAATTTGAAAGTTGTGGTTCTCTTTTCTGGTTTGTGCAGTATGTGTTGTTTGCTCCCCCTTAGAGCTGGTGGTCAAAGCATGGATTGTTTTTTGCCAAGCGTAGCAAGCATAAATTAATAAGATGCTGAGCTATCTGGCCAAGTAAGGACCTGAGGAGCTGCCCTACAGTTGTTTCTCTGACTGGAAACGGAGTGGTCAAATATGGAGTATACCTTAAGCTGCAAACATATGATCTAGAACCTTAATTTTGGGGACAGTGATCAACTAAGTCTGGTCAGATTTCTGGCAAAACTTTCAGTCTATGTTATTAGAATTTTCTGGTAGAACAGAAATAGATCTTAGCAGCTCTTCCTTGTTGCTTTGTTCATCTCCACTTGCAAGGGTGGAATAGCTCTCTATATACCATGCTTTTTTGAACTTTTTTTTTATTACATGACCAAATTATGATGCTTCCTGCAGCAGCAAATTTTGTCTCCTTACTTAGTTTCTGCTGATGTATGCCTGATCTCTTCTCACTTGCTTTCATGCCAGTATTCTAACCTGCATTCCTTTTACATGCCTTTTCTGGTGGTGGAAATAGTAAATGAACTGCCTACTCCAGGTACAGTAACATAAAGGTCACCATTACTTTATCTTTATGTAAATTTGGGAAAAGTCCTACCTTTTCTTATTGAGACTTTGTGGGATTTTTTTGAATTTCCATATAAACTATAAGGTCTCTATTATTTATTTATCAAGGCCTGATGATTAAAGGGCTGCTAATTACAGATGTTACCAAAGTTTTCTTCCTGATGTGAAATGGCTCTTGATTTGCTCATGTAACCTGTAGTCATGCACAATGTGTTACTGATTTCATTTTTTAACAACATTGCTTATTGAAAATTACCTAAATTTCAGTTTTCTGCCAAGAAAGAAGAGCAAAATGTCATCATCCTGAATTTTCCTGTCGTTGAACTGATAGCTTTTTGTTAAATAGCAGAAAGTTATGATTACTAATAAACTTGTGAGGACCCTTGCACCAGCATATGAAATACCCTAAGAGATTCAGAGTTTAAAGCTGAATGAGGAGACTGAGTCTGTAAAATTATTATTTCTCAAACTGAAATAGTGTATGTGCACAGTTCCAGAATGCCAGAATGTGCTCTTCTGGTAATTCAGAATTATTTCTGAAATTTCCTATGTAACCCTGATTTTGGACACGTCTGAATTTACTGAGGGCATGTTTTATTGGATGCGTACAGGCCTGGAGGGGAAGAAGGAAACATGATTCATTTTCACTATGTCAGAGTCAGCTGTTCACAAATAATTTCATTCCTCTTTGGCTGAGTTTTTGATGTCTGTTTTGATAATGTGTTGTGAGATGTGTAGGGGAAGCCTCTTTAGCAAGGGAGAAGTGTAGCAACTATTTCTACTAATGTGTAGCATTTATTTGGCATTAAGGTCATAGAGAGCTTTAGTGAAACTTCAGCTTTGTAGGCAGGTGTAGAAATTGCTGTTATACAATCCTACCTGTTTCTGTATCTATCTACTTTTACTCTGTATAGGATTGTGTGATATGTGTTTCTGATTGATATGGTGCAAAAAAAATGTAGTTGCACTCAGATTAGAAAATGTACCCAGTAATTGCCTGTACTTTCTACATATGTTTTATCCTTGTTGCAGTAACAGAAGCTGGTTATTTTTGCTTACTATTCTGTCATCATTGTAATAGTGCTCAGAAAAATGAGATGCAGTAAGTGGCTGAAACACAGAGGTGTATTGTTCCTGGCCTGCCTGTAGATTTGGAAGGACAGGAATTTTAGGTACATTTTTCAAGAAGCTCAGGAGCTGATTTTATAACTGCTGAGTTATAAAATCTTTCTTCTAACTCAGACTGTTGAGTACAAGTCAGAATGCAAACTCCAAATGCTTTCACTTCTCAGCTTCCTCGTCTGCAGCAATAATTCCTCACTTGCATTTCTGCCTTCCTCAGCTCAGATGGCCCTCATGAATGTGGGAGGACAGTGTTCAGCATGGGAGAGGTTTGGTGTTGTCCTTAAAAACAAGGGCAAGGAACAAATTCCCAGGCTCAATGGTGACAAGACAAATGGTGCTGGAAATATGTGGATTAGATGTCAAAAAATCTCATGAAGTCTTGAGAAAAGTATAGTCTCCTACTATGTGTGAACAGTCTTTAGTTGAAGGCAAATCCAACCTAAAAGAGAAATACTAAAAATTTCCTTTGAATCTCCTTATAAGATTGAATTCCATGCTTTTGATTCAGGAGTGGCTTGTGATTTGCCCCCTAAACAGGGGTGTTCTATCCAGCCTTGTCTGGGATATTAGCATGAATTAAATCATTCATTCTTAATAAACCATTTTGATAATTTTTTATAAACTCTTCACTTATCTTTATCTTAAATGCTGCTTGTATTTATTGAGGAACTAATAATGTACTTCATCAGGCCTGGCCAGCAGGACCAGGCCTGTTGATTTCATCCCTGTAACTAATGAAAGCATGTGCTTGCTTAAGGTGTTCCTCTCACAAGTCATAGTATTACCACCAGACTTGGCAAATAAGTAACTAATACATTTTTCTTTGGCTTTGTATCTTGTAGCTGGTGCCACGTATATATTTGGGAAGAGTGGAGGTCTCATCCTATACACCTGGCCAGCTAATGACAGACCGAGCACAAGGACAGACCGTCTTGCTGTGGGCTTCAGCACAACAGTGAAGGATGGCATTCTTGTCCGGATCGACAGTGCCCCTGGGCTTGGTGATTTTCTGCAGCTGCACATAGTGAGTACAGACAGGCCCATGTCTCTCCCATACCTGGGTTTCTCTTAACTGGATATGAGTTTGAAGAAAACTGTTACTCTAAAATACCATGTGTCATGTTCTGTACTTTCTGTGTCTTCAATTCTCATCAGATTAAACTGCCTATAGTAGTTCTTTAGGGTTTTGTAGAGTTACTGAATGGGATCCACAGAGAATTAAATCTTGATGCCAAAAGTAATTGGGGAGGGGGGAAACAAATGAAACAAACAAAACAAAGCTCAAAAGCTTTATGTGATTCAATAGTAGGATTTTTTCAAAAAGTGAAGAAACATTTTGCATCAGTGGTAATCTGCTGATTCACATGCACAGTCCTGAATACAGCTGAATTTATGGTGAAGTATTACTATTCTTGGTAGGCAAAGAATAAAAGGGAATGATAGGTTGTTGGTTTGTTCCTCACCAAGAAAGTTAAGTGTGAACTGAACAGATCCTCAAGCTGATATAGCTGATGCTTGCTTTTAGCAGGGTTGTTCAAAAGAATAAGAATTTGTTGTTAGCGCAACATGGCTTTGCGAGGAAAAAATAGACTTTTGTGAGAACTTGAGTGAAGGGGGTTTTAGGATAGTTGAATTTCTTGAGAAAATGAGAACACTAGGACTGGAAACACTTGGAGTTTGTTGCTTTATGAGATTCTTTAGGAGGAGAAGAGGCTGTTTGCTGTGGTTTCATCTGGCAAATAGCCAAGAGGTTTACTAGAGGTAGAGGCTGGTCATGTTACTTGATGTTCAAATTATTTGCAATGTTTTATGTATTAATTCATAGTGGAAGGGAAATTAGGCCATTTGCAAATTTTGAATGAGCTGGGGATATGTTGACATTTCATGGAACCTTGAAGATGGAAGTAAACAGGAAGGAACGCCAGGGATCAAAACAGACCTAATGTGAGTGATGAAGGACCTTAATCTGATGCTGGAGTTTGCCACATTCAGAATCATGTTGAAGCACTGGGTATATTGCAGAGTGGTTCTGAAACAACCAGAAACAATGTCTAGTACTCAATGTCAGCATTTTAAGTGGGTTTTGTTTTGAATCCTGTTGTAAAATTCTGATTCATTGGAATGGAATAGATATGGCTTGAGCCATTAGACTGTCACCCATTCTGGTTTTTCTCTTTTGTGACATATCGAAAGATTTAGGTTATTTTGTGCTGGAACGAAAATGAGACCAAATCCTGGAATTTTTTAAATGTAAAGCCAGATTTTCTTCCTTTCTCAAAAACAAAACAAAAAGAACCCCAGAAGACTATAAAAGTGAACAGTGCTAAGCCTAATTGGTTGGAACTCTGTGACTCAAATTAAGTAAATGTGACTTGTCATGTCTGAGCAAGGCAATGTATATTCTTCAGGTGTTATATTATAACATGTAAAATGCTCTCAATTAACTGGAAAACAGTATTCTTGCATGTGAGGAGAGGTGCAGAGAGATGAATTTATTAAGGCTGTAGAAAAAGACTAAGATGGGTTCATGTTGCTCTTGGATGCCTTATGGGATGTTATAGAGAAAATGAAAGTCAGGCTCTTTGTACTAATCAGTGGAAGGAAGAGGGGAAATGGACACAAGTGCCAACAAAAGAAATTTTAGGTCTTCATTAAATACTTGTACAATGACTTTTTTTAGCATTGATGAAGGCATATATTTTTTCTCTATATCTTGGTCTCAAACATTTACTTTTCTCGACCCTTAACTGACCGTTCTAATGACTAATTTTTTTAAATTATAAAAAATTTTGCTGAATAGGCTGAAACAAATTGAACCTGAGACATAAACATTAATTTAAAAAAATAATACCTAAAGAAAATTATGGCTTTCTCTTCCCAGCCGGCTTTGGAAAAGAAAATAATGACAGTTTTTCAGCTTCTTTCCCATATATTTTTTTCAAACTACTCTTGCACGGTGCTAGTTTCAGATTATTTCAGATTATTAAAATAAAATCTACTAATTGTGGTTGATATTATTTCTAAATGTTCCATTGAATGCTTCCTGTGTAGTTTGGCTAATTTTATCCCTGAAGATGTTCACTAGCAGTAAATATAGAACTAGTTCAGCTTTAATTTCTCTTATTCTTTTGAGGTCAGGATGGATTAGGAGGATTTGCCAGTCATTCATGAGGAGCAAAGGCATGCTGCTGTGCTCTTCTGGGTATGGTATTACTATTCATTATATATATATAAAACTGACTCTACCTAACTGTTCAAATATAGAATGTGGTCTGAGACCCATGCTGTGACATGCAATAGGAAAGTTGAAGAGGAACTTTTAAAGTGTTATTGACTTCTTGAATGTCTGTAAGACTTAGTTATCTCTGGTTTATGGTTCAAAGAAGTAGAAGCAAGCTTACATCAGGACTATTTTGGAAAAAAATGAAACCTGAAATTAAAAGTACCTCTTGATATGACACTTAAATGCAAGACCATTGAGGATCTATAAAATTGCATGCAAACTTTTCATGAGACCAAGATCTTTTGTAACTGTCTGTAAACTACCACATGCTTGTGCTGTCATAATCAAAGACTTTGTTCGTCTTCTTTTCTTCAAAACCTTCCATTAGGCCATTTTCAATTGCCAAGAGAAACAAGACAGCATAGGTAAAATTATAATAGAAATGTGGGATAAATAGATTTTTAAATCAGAGCTATAAAGACAGATAAAAGTAATAATAAAATATACTTTGAAAACCCAACTACTTAGATCATAAAAACATTATGAGAGAAAGAGAAAACACTGATTTTAATGTAATTTATTTTATATATATTTAGCTTATTGACTTTTTCAGGTGAGGTTATATTTAATGATAATAGTAATAATAAAAGTGACAGGGATTTTCCTGGGTTAATAAAAAATCCTGGGGATACCACTTTTCCTGGAGCCTTTTTAGATGTTCCATTCACAGACCCTCTTGGATGCTATTTACTGAATGCTGAACTCCTCACACTTCCCTAGATGTTGTATTGGTGATAACAGGTGGCAAAAGCCACCTAATGATCATTGTTCTCTAATGTACATCACTAAACTAAAATCTAATCCGAAAGTAATAGTAATGGCTATGGTTTATCAAGATCTGATGATATTTTAAAGATTTTAAAAGTTGCTCTTACTCTCCTCTCTTTTACTAGTTAGCCTGCTTTTTGAATATCATGTATGTTCTGGAGTGTCCATTGTGATCTCTTTCTATTTGTAAGATTTGAAGTCAAAGAAGATATTTTTTTTGAAGTTACAGATTTACCTGTTTAATTTACAGTTGTTCTGTTAGAATTCATTCTTTAATTATGAGTCTTTCAGATATTGTGAAAATTTATTGACTAAGATGTCAGTTTTATATGACAAAAAATTACAGCCTCTGAAACTATTTTCTCTCCTGACTTAAAATGAAGTATGAGGTGGCAGCCCTGCAAAAATGGATAGCATACCATCCAGATCGATGTTGCATATGAAGCATGAGGTGTTTGTGTGAACAGACTGTAGCACATGGATTGAGAGTGTTGCTAGAAGACCACATCTCTTCTTATGGTATTTTTTTGTTTTCCTGACAATTCATTCAAAGCACAAGTCCAAACCTATAGCAGGAAATTGTCTTCCACAATGGATACTTAAAAAACTGCAAGTTTTGAGTTGTGGGTTCAGTGCTTCTGTATATTCATTCACTTTACACCACTGCACCTAATTTTTTGTCCTTTATCACATACCAAACATTGAGATGAAATGGAAAGAGAATCAGCTGCAAGTGATGATGTGTGTCATTCTTGTTGTAATTATGGAGACAGAAATCATTCATGTGTGCTGCAGGTTTAGTCTGCATTCTTTCATTTTGTTCTGTATGGTAAACTGCCATCAAGCACCTGGATCTTCAGAATAGTATTGTGAGACTGTTCCAGCTTCTGAATTCCCCACAAGAAGGAATTTAGTTTTGGGCAAAAATATTAGTGATTGTGGGGTGAGTTTTGCTTAAGTAGACCCAGGCTAGGGGGGATCCATCATTTAGCACCAGACTACCACAGAAGGCTATGGAATCTGATGTAGCCCATTCTGATTTTAACCAATAAGTTTAGGAAAAAAAGTAAGTTTTCCCCAAGTTAGAGATGGAATTGCTAAATGAGAATAAGTATAAATGGATGAATATGAATGTGTACATTCAGTAATTTATTTTCTTTTCAGTTATACTCTTGATTGGCCCAAGTCTGCAGATTTTACAGTTGTAAAACCAATTCTGGCTTCTCTCTATGAACTCTGTCTTCCAAACTGCAGTGGCATGTCATCTGAGCAGGTACAGAAGCAGCAGGTGATTTAGAATCAGAAGCATAGGCACAGGGTTGTCCTTATCATGACCAGAGGGTATATGATGAACTGAATAACTTAAGGGCTACTCTGACATAATAAATGGAGGCAAAATACAATAGGGGCTCGTGTTTTACTTTTCCAAAACCAAAATCTCTTTGATGTAAAATATTTTAGCCTTTCCTAGGCTGAATACAGACTGAGCATTAACAGGGTTACCTTTTTGTACCCTAGAAAGAAGAGGGTTTCCTTAAGACTAACCTGCATTATTTTGCAGGCAGTATATCAGCAGAGGCTGTAGGCCATGAAAAAAAGTAAATGATCTGCTTCAATATCCTGTCTTGTATTTTGCTTGAATTTTAGCTGCCTTTGCTGATGTTACAGTTTTCTCAGATTGATTCACCATGCTAGATGACCTTTTTTATTCTTGTATAGAACCCTAAGTTTGTTCAAGTTTAATTTTTGTGAATATAAATAATTTTATATACCATATATTGATTGTGTTTACATTGATGTCTATTTAGAACAGTGCTTTTACTCTTGTCTTTCCAGGATTTCAAGCAGTGTAGAGTAAGTTTTTGAGTTTGATACAGTTCTTGGAGAATACCAGAAGTGATTAAACAGCTATCAGTTCCAAAGTGTTTAATACCCATCATGCCTCATTTTCTTCATGAAACAGCAAAGAGCGGTGTGCGTTTCTCCTAATTTAATGTATACAAATTATGAGCCCCTACAGATTGTTGTCAGTCAAAGATGTTTTATAGTGAAGCAACCAGTGGATCAGCAAAAGGTGAAATGCGACAAAGACTTCTTTCTTGAAGCAAGAAATTGTTTATGAAATGGCTAAGTGCAGGAGAAAACACCTTGTATAACACATTTAGCTGAGGAAGTGAACAGCTAGTGAAAAAGAGTGACTAGACTGCTTGGTGGTAAGGGGAGAGAATTAGGATGAGCTTTCAAACAAAAGATTCTATTGTCTAGATCCTTAGAAGGTCTAAAAGAACAAACTGTCTATGGACATTTTTTACCAAGACAAATCTAGCAACCATCCTGAGGGAGTGCTCTGCAGGTCTCATGTGATCATTAACATATAAAAACTGTCTGAATGTAGCTTTCTGCTAGGAGTAAGTTCTTTGGCAGAGACTTCTGAATATACTGCCTTTAATAGGTACCACCTGGAAATTAATGCATCTTTGAAGGCTTGAAACCATGGCTGCTAACCTCCCTTGCAAGATGGAAAATGAGCCAAATGAGGGACTGGTAGAACTGGTCTGATTTAACATTCACTGGAGTCTCTCCTTCAATCATCATACTTATCTTTTATAAACATTTGTTACTGTGATTTGTCAATTCTTGAAGTTCAGATTAATTAGTTAATGGATTCCTTTAACTTAAGTTAGGTTGTATTCTATTTAAGGTAATTGGGATTGGCAAGAAAATCCTCATTTAAGAGGTGACATATACGTACATATACTGCAGTACCTTAAAATGTGTCCTACCTCTTCCTTCTACAGTGGAGCAGGTTTCTGCTTAGCTGTGTACGCCAGATAGAGTGCTGGCACCACAATGATTGAGGTAGCAGTACTGTTCCCTAGCAGCAATTAATAACTTGGGAGACTACAACAAGCATTGAGCTATTGCATGACAAATAGGTTCTGAGTGTCTTACAGACCACAAGTGTTTACAACCTTTCTAATTATGCTATTAAATGCAAGTTTTAAGTCACATCTTCCTTTTTCCTCAGGATGACAGTCATCTTCTGCAATGGCTGTCATCCTAATGGCACTCCATTTCTTTAAGTTGGTCACAAGAATTGGAGACGGTAAAATTTCCCAAAAAGCTAATTTGTAAGTTAAAAGACAAACCTTAATGAGTTCAAAAGTTAGTGAATATGCCCTGGAATTTGGAAGGAAGCATAGCTGGAACAACTAACCCAAATTGACTGTATTGACGATTCCATACCATAAGATAATGTGCCTGGCAAAAAAATGCAGGGAGAGGAGGAGTAAGAGGGGATGCTGATGGTTTATGGCCTATGTCTTTCCAAGTAAGTTATGTGTGTTGAGGCCCTGCTTCCTACCAGGAAGTGGCTCAACATCAGCATGTAAATGGGAAGCAGTATGGTTTTGCTTCACTTATTAAACTGTCTTTATCGCCATCCACAAGTCCTCTTACTTTTGCTTCTCTTATTTTCTCTGGATCCTCATTGGGGAGGAATAAGTGAATGAGCTGCTTGATGGCTGCTTAGTTACTAGGCAGGGTCAAGCTGTCATGTATAGTCTTGACCTGGAACAGGGCCTCTGTTCTGGACCACATACTTTGAAAATAGTGAATGTATTAATGGCTACCATATGCAGATCATCTGCACAAAAAATGGACTATAATATAGCTGCTTGCCCTTTATGTCAGGTTTATAGAATAAAAAATCCCCATAGCAAACATATATGATTTCAGCATTGTTATTTTGCCTGAGAGAGGCTATATCTGAATGAGTCTCAAATCTGAGATATGTTCGTCACTAGCTCTTTTGCCAGCTGGTGTAAAACTTCCAAAGAGCCTGACTTTATTTTTCTTTAATGGAAGCATTCTATTTAAATACACCATGATCTTGTCCCAGAATGCTCTCAGTCTTTTTTCTGTCCTTTCCTAAACTCTTTTGGTCTCTAAAGTCCCATGTGTTTGTGCATGCTGCATTTATCATTCCTGGAGCACACAAGAATTAGTAAGGGAAAACTAATTTGAAGACAGGAAATGGACTTTCAGTTTTCAAGCCAGCTTTAAAATGTTATCAGTACTTCTTTTCTTATTTTTAGAAGGTGGTTAATAATCCATTTTTAATGTATTTTGACTAGTTCATATTGTGCATAGGAATTGTCCATTTATTGTTATCTCCCAGCTCTAAAGCAGACGTCTCTAGTAGGAGGCCATGAACTGAGACTAAACCTACGAACATGAGGGAGTTTTTCACTGTGGTGTGCTTGTTCATGGCTGGCATGGTTTGGCACCGTGCCCCATCCAGTTATCTCAGTGACCTTTGGCACTCCACTCCCTGCTCTGCTGCTGGAGTCTGCACCAGGTGTTGGAATGAGCGCACGGCGCTGAATGCAGCGGTGCAGGAAATGGCGCACTGATGTCCCGTGGCTAAAGATGATGGATTTTAGATCCCGAGCTCCGTTCAGGATGTGTGGAAGTGCTTTGATACAGAGATTCATTAACTCTTCACTCAGTGACAGTTTGTGCACAGATCCTAGTGTTTTTGCAGTAGTCATTGAACACTGTGAAGCTGATTAGAGTCATGGAAGAAAGAGTTGGTAGGACAATGCTGGCATGAATAGTAAAATTGCTAATTAGACCATAAGTTAGCCTGATTAGAGTCACCAATCTGAAAATAATTTGGGGAGTTTGGCTCTCAAATATTTTGAATTCAGCTGGACAACAGAGTGAAAATTTAGAATTGGAGGGAATGGAGGACACTCAGGGGGAAATTACATTTTGGTAACATTCTGAAACCTGTCTTAAAGATAAGGGCAACTAAATACTATAACATAAAAGAGAGCTTTGCTGAGTCACAGAAGCATCTACTAAGATCATAGTGGTTTGGTATAGTGGACAACGTTTTTTCTGAATACACATCTGCCACTTTTAGTGTTGTGCATCTGGCAAAGTCAGACACTAGTATTTCAGTCTTAGTGTGGAAATAAAGTTATTGCTCCTAATTAGAAGCAAATGGGATTGGTCACAGAAGGATTCTTCCCTAAATATGCAGCCTCTGTTTAAAATACATTCTGGAGTTTGAAACTTGCTTATTTTGTCCAGGTTTGTCTTAGGATTCATTGTGGTTCTGTGAATTGCTATTAGATGTTAAACAATCAAATCTCAGAGTATCTATCCAAACACCCTGTATGGTAATCAATATTATCCTATTGCTTGTTCTTGTACACTGTACAAACAAATGTTGTGGTTTGCTTGATACTTATTTTACTCTCTCTTTTGACTGCAGTGTTTAGGTAGAATATGTCATCTAGGGCTGTATAATATATCATAATTTCACTAAAACCTGAGATTAACTGCCTTTCCTGTTGTGCAGTACTTTCTCTTAGTATTTCACAACCAATAATTGGGATTTTCAAGTTTTGTCACACAGTCTTGTCAGTGAGTGAATAAACACAGAAATATTAGGGATATTTTTTGATGCTGAGAAAATTTCTATACTGCTTTTTAATATTTTTCTTTTAAATACTAAACACTAAGGAACTGATGTAATGTGAAGCTTTTTCTGGCTGAGTCAAAGAAATAAAACCATCTCCAGTGAAGTTCTTTGCTTGAAATAACCAAGACCCAAAGAAGACAAGTGTGAAGTTTTCAATACTCATTCCAAAAGAGACTAAAATCTTTCATATTTGTAGTTTCTAACAATTGGCAATATAGGTTTTTTGCCTTTTATAAGAAGCTTTTACACTTATGAGCTTGTTCAGACTAACCCATCTTCTGTATGCTTGGTTCAATTGCACTAATAGGTTCTAAATTAAATCTGTTTTCAATTAAAGCCTTTATTACCTTCTCTATAGTTGCATCAAAAAAGTAAAACAAAATTCTTGATCTTCATGTTAATGGATAGCAGCAGGGTACAATAATAATTCACCACACATTTAGACATACTGAGTACTACTCAAAAGCAATTAAACAAGGGCAATTGTCAGTATAATTTACCCCAGCTTGGTATCTAATGTAACCTTCTCATCAAAGGTTAACAACTGTTTCATACTACATCAGCTACAGCAAAATGAATTGTTTCTTTATTAAGCCTCTGGGAAGAACATCCTAAACAAGAACATACTATTGAATCTTATGAGAAAAAAAATACAAACTCGATCTAATCTGAGCAATATTGCACATTGTTTGCAGTATGACTAGAATTTTATAGGGTTTCAAAACTCAATGCAGGGAAAAATTAACTTGATCATTGATGTGCAACTGGCTGAGATGAAAATCGTCTCTTCTAGAAAACATGAAAGACTAGTCCTGCAGTTTTATATGGAAAATAAAGGGCAATTTTGACTTTTCCTATTCTACCAGGACACTACAGAGACAATTCTGAGGAGAAAATGCACTGGAATTTGGCTAAACCTCTAACATTCAAATTCTTGTGAGTTTCTATCACCATAAGTTTTCAAGGAAGGGCCACAGTTCCTATTCAGAAACATTGTTCTAAGAATTACTATAATGCCTAAAACATACTTTTGCATGTAACTTTAGAACAGCTATCTAAACACAATACATGGCTGTATCTCTTTAAAAGGTAGTTTAAATGTGCTTATAAAGTGAAAAAAGTGAGGCTTTAGAGGTTAAATGATGGTAACTAGGGCTGTTGCCTCAGAGCTGTAGCTGGCTGGTTCCGAATGTTCATCTTTTCTTAAATCTGAAGTCTTTGAAGTGCTCCCTTCTCCCATCCCTGAGAGGTTTAGTATCAACAGCTATGGGAAGGTAGTGCCCTGGGAAAACTGCTGCTGTCCACACATCTGAGAACTGATTTTACAGCACCAGGTGCTGTGTGGTGTATTTGTTGTTGCTTGTTTTTCCTTTCTAAGTGCATAGAGCCTGAGCTTCCTTAGCTTGTGTGTTGTTGGGGTCAAGGCAGAAGTGGTGTTATTTGTGCTAATAAGCCTCTCCCATTAGTTAACCTTTCAGTACATAAAGCATGATTGGACTGAAGGATTCCTGCTGGTTTGAAAGGCTTTTATGTTAAATACGTGATATAGGCATTTTCTTCTTCCACCTCCTTATGTAAAAATGGGATGAAGAGACTGTAAAAACTTCAACAGTCTGAAAGCAAGTTGAAGTAAAGCTTATGTAGTGTGAATATTTTCTTAAGTATCTTGGCATATCTTTATTTCTTTTACATTTAAATTCTTGGCTCTTTGTTTAAACAATTTCTAGCCTACAGTTATACTGCCTCGTATAACTGGTATAATTTGGGACAGTGCAAAGCATTAGCTGAGCATATTTTTTCCTATACCTGATAATCAAGTATATTACTAGTTCTGACTGTCCAAATTTACTTTCAATGCACACAGCCCTTGCTTTTAGCTTATTCTTTATTCTTGTCAATTACTGATGTTAAGAGTGCAGTTTCTGGAAGGTGGGTAATAGCAGTCATTAAGTATGAAAAAGGAAAGTATCTTATACTGACCCAGGCTTCCTTTGCTATCTTATCATGTCTATTTTATTGTATTATTTTCAGAAAATCTCATCTGAAATCCAGTACCACGTACAGGATTTCAGGTTTTGGATCATTAAGCCATTTCAGTATGATACTGATCAGCCTTAAAGAGATGGTGGGATTAATCAGTTTTGTAGGGAACCATGTTCATGCTTCTAATATGCTATCTAAACTAGCAGTAGGAATAGATCCACTAACTTTGCAGGCATTTCTCCCTTTTTAAGGGGAAAGGGTTTGGTCTGTGTCTTTGGGTGCATTGCTAAACAGTTCTTACAAACAGTCTTGTTATTAGCAGGTTGTCCTTTCATAGAAGGTATGTTGTATAGTAGATATATTCAGAGAGACTAGGTTCTCAATGAAGAGTGATCTTTTGCTATAATACTTTTGCTGTAATTCAGGTGGGCAGCACATGCTGCAGCATTGCAGATTAAGTTACAGTACCTTCCCTACAGAATAGAGTGGTTAATACAGACTTTCAGGAGTAGCCACTGGATTTGCATTATATAATGGGCTAGGCAACATGTCAAAAAAATTGGGATGTGCTGAAACATATTTAAGCTGTTGGACTAGGAGATGTTCAAGGAGAAGTAGAGGTTCCCTTTGGGTGTGTTTTTCTGTGTGGTGTTGTACTAATGTACTGAAGTCTCTGTAAAAGTTTATACTCTGCAGCATCCATCATTCCAGGGATCACTGCTGACACTTGCTTTTTCACCGTAACAGTTTTGGGAGGGTTTGACAAGAGGAATTTAGTCCATTGTTCTGTTACACTGAAAGGACTTCCCTGCAATGTGTTAAAATCTAACTGTACTGATTCTGTTCAGTTGTGATACTAGAAAATTTTCTTTTTGTATTAATTATTTGAAGAACTTGAAAGTCTTTGTATGTACAGATCTTCTCTGTTTCTTTTAATGCAAAGATTTACTTCTTACTGTTGTGCTCCTGCACCATACTCTTGTCTTCTCTAATCTGTATTTCTGTTAAGGGAAGGAGGTTGTTGTTTCTCATTTATATTTCTTTAAAACTTAACTTTTGGGGAGGCAAATTAAGTATAGTCTCCTACAGTTGTTGCTGTTATGTACCTAATTTTTTTCAAAGGAGATTAACTCAGTTTTGGCTGGCATCTGTAGGTAAAACGGCATATAGTTCCAACTGTTTTACGTGTTAAAAAACTGTTTTGATTGAAACATTTAAAAATCTTTGTTAGTTTTTATTCTGATCAGAATTTTTCCTGTGTTCTCTTTCTGATGGGAAAAATCTCTCTAGTTTTGGGGCTTCACATATAGATGAGGTTTTCAGGGTTACTGGATGAGCATCTTGATCTAGGAACACATGACAGGTCTTAAATGACTATCTAGATTACCAAGTCCAGTCCTCTACCCTCATAGCTGTACCATTGCATCCTCTTTTCTGGCTGTATCAGATCTACCTCATCCCTTCTAGTTTTGCTATTTCTCTTGAAATGCTGCTCTAAAATCAATTTTTTCCTCCAAGATTTTAAAATTTAACTTATTTTAATGCCTATACATATTCATGCATGTCAGTTTAACCTTCATTTGTTTTGTTCCAATACTGATCTTCAGCTCCTCTGTTTTTTGATGTTTACCTGTCAGTGGCATTTATAGAGAATTGCATTGTCTGTGCTTTGTGTCAGCAACTCCCCACCAATCCCCCCAGGCTATCTCTGTATTATAATGGGTCATCATGAAGATATCCCTGGACTAGTGCAAATTCAAACATACAAGTCCACAAGCTGCAGCTCCAGGCAGATTTCACTGCTTTTGCACCTGTATGTTCAGCTGTGTTTGGGAGGATTTATTCTTGCAGCTGCAGCACCAAATGCACATCAGTGCTTTCTTGTAGATGCAAGTTGGGTCTTTACAAACCATCCAGGGTATCTTTGGTTCTGAGCTTGGTTGGCCGTGTAGACACAGCTGGGTGCATCTGGACTCAGATGTCATCCAATCACATCTGTTCCAAAATCCTTTTACAGCAGTAGTGGGATAGTTTAAAGGATGTGTTCTCAACTGAAACCTTTCCATTCCCTCCTGGGGTGGTGGTATTCATCCTAACGTCATTACTTATTTACATGTCATTATTTTCCTATAACCTATTTTTCCAGCTTTCAATGACAGCTGGTATTAAATGATAATGCTGGGTTAGAAGGCAGAGGGGCATTTCTCTGGTATCCTGTTATCAGTCGAAGAAAAAAAGTATTTTGACACATTAGATGGCATGTTGACTCAGTTTATAAAACCTTTATCAGAGACATCATCATGTGATATGTAGTCCACAGGCTTGCAGTGATTCCTAAGATGGTTATTAATGGGCTTGTGAACTTGTGAATAGGGAGTGGTTAATCTGGCCTTTGAGATAATTGAAAAGACATCACATTTAATGTGAGCAGTGACACTGAAGGATGATTGCTGCTCTTTAGGGACAGAGGTAATACATTGTTGCATGCAATTTTGAAGCAAGGCACCCAGTATTGATTTACTTTAGCCATGTCTTAACATTCCTTAATCAGCTACAAAATGTATTTCCTGCTTGCTGTATTCCTATCCCCTCCTCTCAGAAGAGCTATTTGTTAGCAGGTTTATTTATTTCCTTAATGAAAAACTTAGATTACAAAACTGGATGTGAAACGAAGCTAGGAAAATAAGAGATTTCTAGAGGCATAGGGAAGGAATATTGATCGGTATTGTTGTCTGCAAAACATCTATCTTTACTCTGACACACATCATAATGACCAAAGTGATGATAATCCAGTAGATTCTCAATATTTCCACTGTGAGATGTAACATGATTACATATGAGATGTACATGGTGCCTGATTCTTGTTTCTTTCTTCTTTGAATTTAATTGTCTTCAATGAAAGTGGAAAACTGTAATTTTAAACCATTTTAAATATATCAAGTCTGGGGAAAACTTTTTTTCCCCCCGTAGAGGAATTATGAGTACAAAATCCCTTAACTAGCATTCATAGGATTCACAGAATCCTAGATTATCCTGAGCTGGAAGGGACACACAAGGATCATAATTTTCCCCTCCTGCACAAGACAACCCTAAGAATCATGCCATGTGCCTGAGAGCATTATACAGTGTAATACTTGGTTCATGATGCATCTTCCCCAGTGCTTGCTGAAAGAAATTCCTGACTTGGAGCTACCCATGAAGGTGGTGCTTGACAGTCACTGGATAGCTTCTGGTTCTTTGAACATGAAAAAAAAAATTAGCTTGTTACAGAAGCTTTTTGGCTTTCACATTTGCACTTCTGTGTCAAAAGCCACCCTTTTCCTGGGAGAATGAGTTTCACTATTTCTTTCCCAGAACTGCTGATACAATAAGTGGTTTTGGGGTTTGGGGGTCACTCATATCACCTGGACAAGGCAAAATCCAGAGAATATATTTGGTCTAGTTAAAGAGCTCAAAGTTTTAGCTGCTGAGCATTGTTCAGTGCTTTTTAAGAAGTCATTAAAAATTAACCTTTATGTGTTTTTTTTACTCAAGTACAACTAGAACCATTTTTTGTGCTTCTTGCCTATTGGAGTAGGTGATAAATTCCTGAAACCAGGCAAATATGGGGCAGAGTGAGTTCATCTGCAGGGCCATGCTCTCTGGTGGGATTGTTGCAGTCTGTCTTTTGTCAAGAGTGATGGTTAGTGACATTGACTCTGTTCACTTGAAGTATATTTTCAACAAATGGAAGAGTAGAAGGGAGAAAGTTGCTCTTGTCACTTGCTTAAAATGAGAACAAAAAAAATTACATCCTCAAAATCTGGAACCTTTGCTTTGTCTTGCCTGGACTAAAGAGCCTGTGGTCCACATCACCACTACCAAACTGCACTATCTCAAGTGTATAAATTAGGAACAGAGATGACAGGAACCCCTAAAAATTATAGCATGAGTGGGCAGATATCTGCAAAAGTAAATTAATCTGCTTCAAATTTGATGTATCTGCAGATATTACTGCACCTTGTTTAGATACTACTGGGAGGAACCAGAGAGGGTGTTATGCACCCATCCGAATTATTACATCACATGAGTGAAACCATGTATTGGGGTGGGCGAGGTGGAAGCTGCAGGGTGGCTTCTGTGGGACAAGACCAAGGTATGTCTCATGCCAGATTTATTTGGCTTCAAAATGGACCCATTGCAGGACACAGCTGAGCCTGTCAGCCAAGCCAAGTGTCACCTGTGGAAGCACAGGGAAAGGACAGAAAAAGCCAAGAAAAGGGTGGGGTTTGAGGAAAGGGTAATAAACATCAGAAGTAACACCAAGGTGAGAGGAGGAGGAGCCCCATGACACAGCAGATTATCCACTGTAGCCTGTGGAAGACCCCATGCTGGAACAGATGGATATTAAAAAAAAAAAATGGCCTGTGGAGAGTCCACTCTGGAGTAGTACAAAAGTGTAAGAAAGAAGTAGCAGCAGAGAGGAACTGCTGTGTGTTGAGCATAACCCATTCCATCCACATTTGTTGCCTCACTGAGAGGACTGCCTGTAGCTTGTGGTAATAACAAAGGCAGGGGACTGGAATCTGCAGTGAAGGAGTCAAGTTGAGCTTGGGAAAGGAGGTGGAGAGATGTTTTTCTTCTGTTTTAATGTTGGTCTTTTTGTTTCCTGCTAACCCAGCCAAAAAATAAATAAGTATACATTAACCAAGAGTAAATTAATTTCCCTCAGCTGCATCTGTTTTGTCCCCAACACTATTTGGAAAGTGATTTCCCTGTCTTTATCTTGAGCCATGACCCTTCTTGTTCCTAGTCTTCAGCTGAAAGGAAGACAAACTAGAAAGAAAAGTGAGCAAGCATCTAAGTGAGAGTTTGGCTGCCAGCCAGGTCTAAGCCGCAGCCACTGCAAAGCATTAGGTGGGCAGTTTTGAGCAAATGGGAGACTAAAATCCCTTCAATTACTTTGTGTGTAAACCTAAATCTGCTCCATATGGAACGGCTACATTTGACCCTAAAGAGTCTTTTGAATCTAGAGAGTCAAGGTAGTTGAAGGTGTCTGCCTCAAAACCAGCAAATTTAGGCTTCAAGCTGTCATCACTGCATCTTATGCTGTCAGGTTTGTGCTCCTTCCTATGTTTTGTGCTTCCTGCCTTCCTTCCCCATGTCAGAGCTGTTAGCAGAGTATGGATAGTGTGCTTGGAAATATGCTATAAGTACTGACTCATAGATTATAGAAAATTTGGAAGAAGTCATGGAATATAACTATAGTAATTTTGAAGTTTAAAAGAAAATAGAACCCTCACAGGATCTGGAATTAATTTTCAAAGTATGAAAGGACTACTTCTTGAAGGTAAGAGGGTGCTTTATTGCACTTGTCTTAGTTTTTTGAAAGTGCTTTGATTATTTTTTATAGAAACAGACTATTCTTTTGAGAATTTTCACTGAGATCAATATTGGATCTGAAGGTTTGTAGTGATAGTGTCCTACTGAAAACCCTGGTAGTCCTTGTTGTTGATTTTCTCTGTCGCGTATGTCCTCTTTGTTTGATGGATAGAAGTATCTAAGCATGTTAAGACCAACATGAAGAAGCATATCCTTTTAGCCTGTATGTGTGCCAACTTATTGTCCGTTTCTGTCTCCATGATTGGAGTGCTGGGGGACTCCTTCAGGCTTTGGAAGCTCGTTGAAGGGAAGCTGCCAAACTGAGGAAAAGTAGGATTCAGTATAGTTGAAGGGAGTATAGTCTTCAAAATATGAGGGTGAGGTGACAGTGATGGTCTATTTAGAAGGATGAAGTTGACTTTCTCAAAGATCCACTAAAAACTTGCAAGTTAATGTCTAAAATGGTCCAGGACTTCCCAAAACTTTATCTGAAGAGTGACAAAGGTCAGCAGAAAAGTATTTGCAAGCAATAATGTATTCTAAGTGGAAGGTAAGACTAAAAGAGATATACAATTAGTACAATGGTGGAGTACCTTCTGTAAAATTTCTGTAAACTTTTGGCTTGGAAAATGTTCTGTCTATACTGAACAATCAAGCAGTAGAATTACCTGAGGGTGAGTTTTCTCCTGAGGATAAAAGCTGAACTTTAAGACATTAAATATTACTAAAGATCAAGTTTGTTCTGCAGATCTGTGATGCGAAAAGGATTAGAAAATTTTCTGAAGCAGAAGGCATAATAATGCACATTGAATAGAGTTTGGTCTTTTTAGGTAGGTTTAAGTTATTTTTAATGACATTAGAGGGGAGGAATATGATGTCATTTTGCCCATTCATGACAATTTTGCATACTGGTTTATTGTAAAGTGTCTAGTTCAATATGTGATATTATATAATGAACTTATAACAGTTCAAGTTAGAAGTTAAAATTAATCTATGATGATGCAAACCATAACCCAAGAAAAGCTTTAAGTTTTGAAAAATGGCAATGGAAAAATGCCCTGCGTCTAGCAGTAATGATGAATCCCAGAGAAGGAAAAGACCAAGGTAATCATCTTTTCCTCTGAAGACAGATTCTGTGTTGCATTTCCTAAGTCTTTTTCCCTTACTCTACAGTTAACAAGTGATGATGATTTTAGCACTTTGTATGAATGATGGTTTCACCCCTGAGTAGGCTTTCATCTTTAACATGGCAATAAAATCTTAATATAAATTGTTGAAAAGGCATGTTTCTATTAACATTCCTTAATTAAACATTTTTCTTCAATGATAGATTTATTTTGCAAGGGAAATAAATTTCACATGTGTGAGTACAATTAATAGAAACTCTGCTTTCATTTTCTGAAGATGATTTTCCCTGCTAATATTCTGACATCTTTCAACATTGTCTGTGAGTATTCAAAATTACCTGTCTGTGGGAAACTCCTGGTAGGTTCTTTATGTCATAGGATGCATATACTATTTGACTGATATATTTACTTTAAAACAGCTGTTGCTGTAATTTTTCTTTGTGGAAATGCAGACCTACATTAAAATCTTCTGTGTCTTATGGTTCAATGCTTCATTACCAGCAACACTCAAGTGACTCTGATGCAAAGCCAGATCCACTGCAATGCAATGGTCAGGAAGGTTCTGGAGGTGTGAAGTAGTTTCATCTTCTGTCTTTCATCCCTTTGAATTTTTCCTTAGAAGTCTTCTGTCTGAAAATATGTTTGATGTTTTCTTCCTTTGCTTGTGAGGTCTAATCACTCTAACCAGAGTGATACAGTTGCTAAGAGGTGTCATAAGCCCTAAAAACCTATTGCTGACTTATAAATACTTTTGGATATGGGGAAAGAGAATAGTAGACCAACTGATTAGTAATTGATAGCCTTCATTAACGGCTTCAGTTTTTCTAATTAACCTTCTGTTTCATCTGAAGCATGTCTACATTTTCAGGTCAAGCACTCAGGGTGGGATACGCTGAACTGTCAAAATGAAATATGAAGTGACGGGCTGGGAACTCCAGAACAGGTTGCACACAGTGCTGGGAGACTGAGACGAGTTCTCTTTAAAATTCACTGTTGTACTCCAACTTCATTATATACACTTCTAGTATAACTGCTTTTTGGATCAGTTCACCTGTAGTGTTACAGCAGGTGGGTAAATGATAGAAAGGAGAGTATTTGCTTATCTTGGAATCCTTTGTGGAAAAGCCTTGTATGTGCCATGGGAGGGGTTGGAATGCTTACACTGGCACAAACCTTTCCATGGAGCTCCATGTCCAACCCAATGCAGAGTATGCACGGAGCTACATTCTTCCTCACTGCTACATTTTGTTCTTCTGCAGAGTATTCTCAAAACATATGTGACTAGTTTCTGATTTTAGAACTTCATACTTTTGGAGAGTGCTCCTTGTTCCTGCCCAGTACACAGGCACACACAGAGTAGATGTAGAGGAGTACGAGGTCTACTGCCAGCTTGGCTTGTTACTTACTAGGTACCATTGAAAACAAAGACAAAAGAATTAGTAATTGCTGTACCATCTTTTGTTTAATCTTACTGGGCTCTTATTGCATTTGTTTAAACGTAATCCTTGTTGTTATATTTTATAATATGGGTATAAATAAATGTCTGGGTTTCTTGAAAGATACTCAGGAAAACATACTTCAGCAACAATCAGCACTGTAGCAAAAATAAGTAAATAGAAGAAAACAATGTATCAGTATAGAGGAAATATAAGGAAACATACATAGGGAAATAGTATCAAGAAATTGAAACAAATTCACCCGGGGAAAATTATTTGAATTCACAGTAATTATCACTCTCAAATTCAATCTAAGCTGAATGTGACCAAAGCAGACTGACCCAAGTATAGTTTAATGGGAAATAGTTGATGCTTCAATAGCCTAAATGAAGAGCTGATTCAGGCACTATTCAGAAAGAAAGGCTGGTTGGAGCTATTGACATTTCTGCTCCTCTCTGCAATTATAAGAAACGTTATTGCCACCTCTTGGAAAATTATTAAAATAATTGCCATCCCTTTGTTCTCCTCCTTCAGCAGCAATCACTGGGTGTCTGCTTCCTTCTGTGTCTTGATGTGTTATGCTATGAATCTTTTTTTGCCAGGGAAAAAATCTGGTCTCAGCATAATTGGGCCATTTCCCTGTCACAGTAGCTTCCTTTTGAATCTTGTTACTCTGCACAGTTTGTAGTGAGGTCAATCATATTCAGTCAAATGGCTGAGCAGATAAAAAGTGTGCAAGAACAAAGTACTTGCTGTCCATTCAGGCTGGAGTGAAAATGTGGAAGGACAGTCTTGGGTAAAGTGGTGCCTTTGCTAGCTTTGGCAAAGCTTACCTACTTAGGACTCCCACTCACTTGAATTTGTCCTATAAAGAAAAAATCAAGTGACTTTGGAACATACAAGTCACCAATCAGTATCAATAATATAATGTATTATGACTCCCTGATGGTCATTTCAAAATTTAGCATCTCTTTATACTAATTTTCTGTCAGAGGCAAGTATATGTGTATATTCATGCGATGTCATGGTATGGTACCACCAATATTGTACAAGTTGCTGCAACATCATAATGTAAAACTATCTCAGATTGATGCGAGGCCATGACCCTGCATAGTGATTATTGATTCAACATTAGGGTTTGGGCTCATTCTGCTGCAGTGTTGCCATCATTATTGACTCAGGAGCATGAGGGAAGGTCATTCTTTTGGATTACGGGACACTGTTGAGATCCAGCCTCTTTGCATATTGATGCACTGTTACTATTTTTTGTTATAGGCAAGTTTATCTCTTTGTTGAGATTATCAAATGTTTGGAGCAAAGTTTCCTCTTGCTTGTATTGTAGATTGATTGTCCTGTATTTAGCTCAGATAGGGTTAATTTTCTTGCTGGTACGCTGGTACAGTGCTGTGTTTTGGGTACAGTGTAACAAAACATTGATAATTCACTGATGTTTCAATTGTTGCTATGCATTGTTTACGTTAAGTCAAGGACTTTTTAGTGTCTCATGCTCTGGCAGAGGAGAGGTGCACAAAAAGCCTGGAGGGAGCATGGCCAGCGCAGCTGACCGGAAATGCCTGAAGGGATATTCCATACCACAGAATGTCAGGCTTAGTGTATAAATTTGTGGAACATGGCTGGGAGGGAGAGGACAATCCCTGCTGGGGTCAGGCTGGGCATCAGTCAGTGGGTGGTGAGCAATGGTATTGTGCATCTCTAGTCATTTTGAGGGGTTTATTCCTCTTTTTGTTATCTCCCTTTTCATTACAATTACAATATTTTTTATATTTTGCCTTATTTCAGTTCTTAAACTGTTTTTATTTGAACCCACAGATTTTGCTGTTTTCCAGTTCTCTTCCCTGTCCCACTGAGGTGGGGGGGCTAAAAGTGAGTGAGCATCTGCACAGTACTTGGTTGCTTGCTGGGGTTAAACCACAACAGTAATGCTTTTGTATTATTATGTACTGGGGTTAAAAGGTTATAAACTCATCACTTACTCTAGTGAGTCAAGCCCTCTTCTGTTGACAGTGTATCTCAATCTCTACTGTCACCACCAAGGCACATAGATATATTGAAGGATCATAATTAAGGAACAGAAGTCTTAAAGTCAAGAGTTTCCATGGATTTGGGGCAAATTTATTCTGCTTAGTAAATTGTACATTGATAAACTGTTTTGAGAATTTTGTAAGCACCAGGTTGTATTTCATATTTTCACAGAGAGTTCCTGTTGTTTTAAGTTAAAGTTGTGAATGCTCAGTATTTCTGCAAATTGTATCCTGGGGCCTCTAGCTGGCAAGTGAAAATGAATAGTAAAACAATTCTGTTTACTTGTTTTAAGTATCTGACCATGCAAATACTCTTCTCTTGTGTGTGTAGTACTTCCTTGGCTTTGACTAAAACAAATGACCCAAAAAAACTGTGATTCTACCATGGGACATCTCCGGGTCACAACAGGTCTAGAATATGAATTGTAATCACTCTTTCTTTTGCTATTTGAACACAGCACAGTAACTGATGGGAATAATGCTAGGTTTTATTGTAGGTATAATGTCCTAAATATCAAAGCAGGATTTGTGTTTTGGCATTAACTTTCATTTGACCACCTAGCAGATGAATGTCTGGAAGGTTTTGGGGAAATGAGGTTTTCTTCTGAAATCTGTAGTTAAAGTAAAATTTTCCTCCCTTTGGGGCATGAAGAAAGGGCTTATATTTCCCTAAAACTTCATTGTCCTAGCTGTAGTGTGTATTAGTCTACTAAAAGATGTTACCTCACTCAATAAAACTTCCCACAGTTGTTAATGTTGTGAGCAATCACTTAAGTGAGTTGAGAAAACTGATTGGATCAGTTGCTCACAAATGTTTGTTTAAAGTGATAGATATGTTGTGGTTTGGGAAGTCTTGGGGGGCTCTTCCTGACTCCAAAGAGGGAATAGTATTAAGAAGCAGATATTCTTTTGAGGCTAAAACTTCATGAAGCAAACACTTAAGGCAGACAGTACTGGTGTCTTCAGCCTAAACATTTTCATTTTTGCAATGGTAATAGCATGAAATAAGTTATTTTAATGGGAAATGTCAAGCACCTATATTAGCCTGCTCTGTAATGGTTTTAATGTAGTAGAAGTATCTGTTATTCAACTTACTCCTCACTCAGGCTTTGAGTAGCTCTCATTAATGTAGTCCTCATTCAGAGGTTGCTTGGTAATATTGTTTTAGATAATATGATCTTGCAGAAGTATATGTCAAACACTAGATTATGCTATCAAAAACATCAGGGAAGTTGAACAGCATGATGACAAAAAGGCAGGGGATATTTCTTTATTTTGCTAATTAGTACTGAAACAAAAGGAGCAGGGAAGTGGTAATGAGTAGTTGAAATAGCCTCTCATAGCCATGTACTTACATGTGGCCTGAACTTGGTTGAATACTTTTGAAACAAATACTGCTCAGTTATTCCTTGAGGTTGTGTAATTATTCTTCTCAGTGACAATAATTTCAATGTCTGGCAATTGGTTGATATTTTTTTTTTCTTCTCTTACAATTTTAATTTACTCACTTCATTTGTTGGCTCTTGCTTAATGCAAGTTTGTGCCCCTTGATCTCCAGGGGACTGCAGAGAAAATATCTGCATATCCCAGTTCACATTGTTAATAAATGAATAAAGCTATTTGGAAATGTACCAGAAGTCCGTGTTGGAAATACATAAATAGAATTAGCGAATACACCACAAGCAAGCACCTCAGCCAAGAAACAATGACTAACTTTGACTGGAGTTCACTGAGGTGGTGTAATTGTCTGTAAAACCGTATGTATCATATTACCACATATGTTTAATGCTCCTATTATAGATGCCCTTAGCAGAATTTGGACCACTTTGCACTGAATGCTGCAATCCAGACTATGGTCAATATTTTATTAATTCCATATTTGAGTTTGCCCTTAAAACAGTGTTTTAACTTGTCTGTGTTGGCTTGGTTGCAAGCATACATACAACATAGAAACTTCCAAGACTAATGGCTTATATAGGAGGTCACAAAATGGTTTAGGTAAAGAATACCTCAACTATGCTTGAGAAAGCCATCCTATAATGTCAGTAGGCAAAATTGGATAGTGTGAAGGCTTTTTTCCTGACCTTTTCCCCCCCTGTAGCACTATGGACATTATAATACTGCATTGAAGTGTAAAGTCTAACTGTAGCTGTAACCAGACCTTTTTGTGTTGTATACATTGATTCCATTCAGTACTTCGATCTTTCATTCAAAAGATCATCTGTTTGAGCATAATGGCAAACCATTTGTGGGGAAAAAATATTTTCAAGTCTTCTTAAAGTGATTAACGGTAGAGACACTCAGAGATATTGATTTACTTGAGTTGTTTTATGGATAGGGAGATGAAGTTTCTTACTGTGATCTTTTGTCAGCTCCAGTGTGTTTCCATTTTGGATTTTGCTGTGAGGACAACTGAAGTGGACATTCAAAATTCAAGAAGCAATTTCTGTTGGTAACTCTGATGGATTTTTGGTGGTGCAGATACTATCTGCAAGGAACTGAAAGGAAAACATTCTTCCGCCTAAACATATTTTTAAAAGGCTTAAGCATATGCATCCCCTAGTACATAATTCATCTGAGATCAATGGACCTAGTTACTTTAATAAGGAAGAACATTTAAATCCTAGCTGAGGCTGTTACGCAAAGGCTTTTGAGAAGTGAGTCTGTGTATGTGCTGGATGTTTGGGAGAGGTGACATCTGGCCCTGCAGATAAGGCGAAAGTTATATTTTCAATAGAAAAAAAATACTTTTGCGTAAACTTCTCCAGATCTCTGCCTTCAATTCTAACTTGTAGCTTCAAAATCCTGCACGTGGGCTTTCTGATTGTGAATTTTTTTTTTTAGGAGTTCATGTAAGAAAGCCCCTTGGGCATTAGAGGTGAGAGGAGAATGAAGCAGTGAGGAGAAGTTTTTTCCCATGTAAGAGTAACTGAAACTAAAGTGAAAAAACATCATCTGTAGTTTGAAGAAAGCAAGCATGAATGAACCCTCCATGGTACCATTATGCATTTCTATGCAGATCTGAAAAGAGGAAGTTACAGTAATTGGTATAGCTTTTAATGAGCAATACCTCTGACGCATGGAGGATTATCACCAAAGAAGGGTCAGATGCTGAACACCACACATTTAAAGCTATGGATTTTTTTTTTTACTGTTACTGGCATTTTACCACCTTTATTTCCTGATTGTTTTTTTGCTATAAAAATTTTCTGGTAACAAAAAATTAGATGGGAGGTAGCATCTGAATTCGCATGATTTGCAGGCAGATTTGAGCCTGTAGTTGGTTGTAACACTACAGTGAAATGGACTTGCCATCCCTCAGCTGAAGTTTACAGTAAAGATGTCTGGGAAATAACTCGTTTTCCCCAAAAAATGAAACCCAAAAAATTCCCTTTATACCCCCACAAGAGTATATCCATGCTATTTCCAGAACCAGCCTCGTTGATGATGTGTGATAGAATCACACATTCTTCCTTTCTGCATTCAGTCTTGAAGATACTTGTTTCTCTGGTGCTTTCAGACTGTGTTGTTTTTACCCAGGACATAGAGACAGGAGCTTTGTGATATATTTTCAAAAAAACCATGATCCATCATTTTATGCCCTTTGTGGCATCTCCACCTGCCTTAGTGATCACCTTATTGTCCAATAAACAATGTGACTGCCAGTTACAGAATGAACATTTAGGAGTTATTTTTAAGGCAGCTACTGCTGGCAGGCATGCTATCATCTCAAAGTGTGCAAATAGATTTAAACCTAGAAGGGGTTTCCAGCCTTCATTAAAATCTGCATGCTGTGCATGAGCTGCTTCCTACAGATGAGCAGAGCTTTCAGTCTGTTATGCTGCAGTGATGCCTATAGTCATATCCCTTGGCTGACAATTCTGTAATGATTCATTTCCTGCTAAAGAACATGGGATACCCATAATAAAAGGAAATTCCAGGTATTCATTACATTGTTCTGTAGGTACATAGTAACTCTTGGTGTTTTTGCCAATTTCTGCCTTGATGGCAATTTGAATTATATCCCAGATATTATTCATCTACAATGAATGTCTCATCTCTTTTGATAGTCTTTCTTCAGCCTCTCTTCTTTCAGTGGTATGCCTCAATGGTTATATGGGCTAAAACTATTCCCTTTTATTTATTACTTGATAAGGGTATTTCTTTTTCAGAAAGGAATTGTTCCCTCTGACCTCAGAAATGAGTAGTTTTTCCTCAGACATGCAGGTGGCAACACATTCTTGCTGTTTGTTATAAGATGGTGCTTTAATCTAGAGCAAATCTCTAGCAGTTCTTTCTTTGCAAGCAATCATAGATATATTTTTTGTTGTTGTTCATAAGGCACTGTAGCAGCGGACTAGGCTGTTAGGTGTGCATTGTTTGGATTCTTTGAGGTAATGAATATCTAGCTGACTCTAAGGACAGCCTTGCAGATATTTCCAGTAACACAGCAATGCTTCTATTAAATAAAACAGACAAAAAACAGTAAAGAGGTGAGTGACTTACCTTAGATTTTACAGTACATCACTGGCAAGGCAGAGTGCAGTAGTTTTGGCTTGTACAGGTGCATTCTCAAGAGAAGTATCCCTCAATACAAAATTAAAGGGGATGGTGTTCAGCTTTGGACCCTCAGCCTCAGCTTCTTATCCTGTGATAGGAGGAGTGAATACAATATGGGCAAGAATGTCCACCTAGAAACTACAGTTTCACAGTGCTTATAACTGGAAGAGGTGCTCCTACTGGATAAATCTGTAATGCTCAGTAAATTTGACTGGGGCAATAGGAAAATAGTTAGACTGTTATTATTATACTTATTTTACAGATGCAGTAAATGAATCTCATGCAAGTCTAAAGCAAGGCCACATAGGAAGTTGTTGCTAGAGCCACACAGGGAATCCAGGAGCCTTGTGATATCTAACAGTAGCACCTTAAGAACTAGACTCCAGTGCTTTATCTGAACCTACCCTGCTGCATACCTGAAAAAGGTTCCCAAGAAAATCACAGGCCAGAAAGCAAAGCTAGTCTCCTTTTCCCTGCTACTTTGGAGAGGGTTTGAAAGCCTGCATAAAACCCTTGTGATTTGTTTTGTTGCATGCTTAGGAAGGTACTGTCTTTTCTTATATACTGAGATTATGTAGTATGATAGATGAGTAGCGAGGAGTAATTAAATATGGGTAACAGCAAGAGACTGTCTCCCTGCACATTCTGTTTTTATGTTCTTGACTGAGTCCCCAGCTTTTTAGGGCAGAGATATTCAGTTTTAATTAATCCAGCCAATCTAAAGGTGATTGGTTTTATAAATAAATAGATAGATAGATAGATGCTTGTATGTATATATTAAGTATATATAAATAAAAATTTAGATGCATACTTCTCAATGTGTTTGATTTCTAAGAAGAAACTCTACAGGTAAAACTTCTTCAAGAGTATTAAAAAAATTCCAAATGTAGAAGAGGATACTTGTTCTATTTGCTTGTCTCAGAGTTCACCTCTTAAATGAAATTGAGAAAAAATCCCTGTGAGAAGAAGTGGTATGGAAGTTATGGTGGACTGTTAGCACTTCAGAGAACTCTCAAGGGAGATATTGTGCTAACAGCTGCAGGAACAGCTCATTGCTTGCGGAGGATGCAGCTCTGCTCTCCAGTAGGATGGTTGGCTACACATGCACAAGCACTTGCAAAAGAGGAGGAGGGTGAAGGAACTCTTAACTTGAGGAAAAGTGAGGGTTCTCAGGTTTTATGTGTTTAGCAGGGGCATCTGTGCTCACTGTGTCTATTCACTTGGGAGGACATTGAAGCTGCTCAGCCTAGCTGGGTGTAGGCTTTGCGGAAGAGGATTTAGCATTTTGAAGTTATCCCTTATCACAGTTGGTGCGAAATTCTATTTAGCTGAGAAACAGCTGTGTAGTGCCTTTCTATTTGATGTTTTAGTAGTTTTTTGCTTACCTTCCTGTGCTTATCACCTGCTACTCAGAAAAAAACATTGGAGATGTGGTTTGAAAGAAAATTATAAAAAGATACTGAGCTGCAGAACTTGGAACTGAGTGTCAGGTATTTTCTAAGTAACTGAATTTATTTGTAACAAAAAACAAACCACCATGTTTTATTCTATCAAGAGTGTTACACTAGTAACTAGGGAAAGCCAATACCTTCATAGGCAGATGAAGGGTATAATGAATAAGACAGGAATAACAATGAGGCAGCTTTGAGTGGTGATCTCCACACTTCAAGAGTTTTTAAGGATTTTAACTGAAAATTGCAGGGGAGTACTGGGGTACTTAATGTATATTTAATTGAGAGCTCCTGCCAAGTATGAAGAAAAGTTGCCTATGTGTAAATTTGATGGAGACTGAACCAATAGATCTTTGGAAGATCAGAAATGATCTCTTAATAAGAGAAAAAATAGACAGGCTAGGTTGTGAAAACAAAGACAGACCATATATGTTTGGCAGAGAGGGAAAATCTGTGGAGCAATGCAGAGTTAGGATCACTGTGATGTGTGACCATGTCACAGTGACAAATTAGAAAAATAATCTTTGTGGCAGAATTATAGATGGCTATGAAATGCTAGCAGAAATGAGTGTTGTATCCTCAGCTATCTGAAGACTGTAAAAGCCAGTGGCTTGTTAAAGTTTTATAATACAACTCTTAAATTCAGATGAATTTCACCAACTGATAACTTTTATTCTAATTCTGCATTTTTGTTTACAGAGGTATACAAAATCTTGAAAGAAAACATAGATTATAGGGTCAAGCAAGATCAAGGTCATCTTCTGACATTCTAAAAAAAGCTTAGGAAAGCACAGTTGGATTTTGTGAATTTATTCACCTCCATATCCCAAGTTAAGCAGATGTTTGTGAAAACCCTTCAGTTCTAAATGCTAGCAGTCTCATGACTGTCTGTGTTTTGCAACTTAGTTATATGTCATGGGTGCCCACAATGACATAAGAGTGTATGGTTAGAGTTAAGGCTGGCCTCTGAAAGTGCTGGCCTTTACTAGGGAAAAGGAATCTTAGCCAGATATTGTGTATGAATCATGCAGGTATAAATAACTCTAATGATTTGTGGTGTTTGTATCATTATAGATGCATTAAACATTGTACAGTTAGCATTATACAGAGTATATGCATTATCCATAATGATGCAAACTGTACTTAGCAACAGGATTGCCTCACAGGTCAAGGTACTGGAGTCCAGATATATGACATCAGCATCAGAAGCAAAATCAAATACTATAGCAACCACCTGGACTTTTTGGTGGGGTTTTAAGGCTGGATGTTTGTTCTGTTTTCCTTTAGGCACTCAAGTAAAGGCCAATCTCAAATTATAATTATTTGATAAACTTGTGCAGCTGTGGGATCACAGCACTTACTGGCTTTCTGTATTGATTAAAGAAAATACCCACACCTCCTCTATTTCTCTTAGAGACTGTGGCTTGACATACTTCTTGTTTCTTCCTACTTGGGATTTTCAAAAGATCACACCAAAAATAATTGATCACAACAAAAAGTTAATAACAAGAGGTTTTTGAGTTACTTGTTGATACTTTACTGCAATATCAATTACTTGGAAACCAAAGACAGCATAAAGGCCCACTTAACTCACCTAGATAAATCTGGTTACTTTAACCAAAACATTTGTTGGTGCAACTTATGTGAAAGCATTTGCTTTCACCCCTGAGACCAAGGAAGCTTTCCTCAAGTATGTTGTAGCTGCTGCTTTTTTTCCCTTGCCCGGGTGCTATTTCACTTCAAACACCAGTTATACTGCTTTGTTAAATACTTCGTAATACCTAGAGATTAAAAGGTGTGGTATAACCCCAAATTTTTCTGCATTAATCAGCACAGTACCAAATACAGTCCCTTGAAGTACTACTTCTTCCTTTTCATTGTCAGTAAAATCAACATCAGATCATTAGTAGGAGTCACAGAGTTATGCTCTGCTAGCAAGCAATGCATTGGTCAAAAGTAGAAGCCCAGATAATTTATAATTTAAAAAGAATAATGTGCCAAAAGCTGCTGAAATCACCCTGTTCCCACAGGTGCTATCTGTGGGTAAGTAGTCTTGTGGAGAACAGGAAACATCTTTGTGGACAGATGAATATCTAGATACCACTGATGTCTAACTAGTGAAACCTAGTGCTTCAGCAGTCCTTAACAACAGCCTGTTTTCTCTGGGGCAGTTTGGAGCTTCTTTCTTCTGTAGAGCAATGAAGAAAGCTTTGAAGCAAGGTTCATTACTCATTTCCATACCTGACACCTTTGAAACTTGCATTAAACCAGTACTCATATTAATAGGTGTATTTATTTAGAAGTATGTGTATAGTATGAGGTTCTGCATGTGCACAGAGAATGAGAGTGGTCTGTATTTCAAAGTGTAAATTCAACTTTAATTAGTGGTAGGAAAAAAAAACAAATCCTAGGGTTTCATGAACTAACTCTTTGTTCAGACCTTCCCTGTCTACCTAAGGCAGATTAAAAGCAGAAGTTTAAGTTGTTGAGGGCTGTAGAGGTAGAGAGGTTGTCAATTCTAGACTTAAATGCAGAGCCCTGGAATGGTCTCAGAAAAAATGGCATTTTTAAATTACCATGAGGAAGTGAGACTTCTGTTATATGTTTAAGGAAGTAGATCAGATTGAGTGTGGTGTGTCTGGTATCCCTGTATTTCCCATGTGTTCAAAGCTCATTGGGAGAATCTGAAATGGTGATGCTTTGTTTTCAGTGAACAAGGGGTTAACCTTAAATCGGCTTTTCTCTGGCTTTCTGCATGTGATAGGGAAAGAAGAATAAATTGGTTTAATGGCTCTGAGCAGGGGTTTTGAGACAGGTTGAATCTCATGCTTATTGTAGAAATTGCAAGATTGCGGAAATCTCATATTTTGTTTTACGCCTGCCTGCGTTAGCTTATTCTGCTTTCCTGTTTAAGTATCTTTCCTTGAGGAAAATGTATGGCTGAGAGTAGCTTCATTTATTTGTGATGAGTCATGCCATTGATGTGCATCTTGATAATTAGTACATGTATATTGCTTCTGTGTGCGTACAGATCTGGTCATAGGAACTTAATTATTTGTGTTCTGCATCACCCAAAACCTGTTAAGAATAACTCTGAATGTTTCTGCCACAGTTATTAGGACAGAGAATAAATGTCCTTAATGTTCCTTTCTTCCTGTTACCGTAACTTCTTCATGTGGGAGGAAATTCTGTATCCTCATCTCCAGAACCTGTGGTGAGGTTGGAACCCCAGTAGTAAGCCCTCAGGGAATTCAGTTTCAAAGCTACAAGAACCTACCCTGGTCCTAAAGGCACCCCAAGTCCCATGGTTTCCCAAAGCTGAAGCATCTTCCCAGTTGAATCCTGCAGTTTCAGTTGTATAATCAAAATGCTTCTTGAGAGCAACTCTTAAATGTCCCGAAGCCTATTTTTGATGTCTGAAGAGCTTTTACATGGTATTAACAGTCTTAATTTCTGATGGCTGTCCATTTTTGTGTTGAATGGCTGAGCGCCTGTCAGACAACTTTGAGCAGTTATGGTTTATCTCAAATACGTACAATAGTTTTGTGTGCATAGCAAGGTGAAGGCAGTCTGCCTGTCTCTTGACTATGACTGTCTTCTCTTGTAGTGTACACTGGTATCTCTTGAGGATTGGAAGTCAAATCATTTGACTGCATCTTTTATCCACAGATTAGTTGATACTCCTAATAGAAGTTCTAAGAGGCATGTAGCCTACTGTTTTAAAAATATTCTGTTGGTAGCATATATATCAGTTTTCTGGAAACTAAATTAACCATTGTAGTCATCCTTCTTTTGAGTGACCTGACTTGGCTGCTGTTTTGTGCAGTGCAAAAAGCTCTTAATGAAATGAGCTGAATGTGGTCTTCAATTCTATGTATAAGCATGCCCTGGTTTGGGGCTGCTACCTATTCAGAAATGGCACTGATCAAATGTTAATATTGCTGAAAAAAATTCAAAGGAACCAGCTTTTTTCCATTTCTCTGAGGGAATACTTGGATGACCTTAAACACCTTCCAAAGATGCTCTGCAAAAAAAATGTATCTATCATGTGAATCTGACAGTTTTGCTCATTGTTGCTTACTCAGTTTAGTGAACTTTAAATATCTAAAGTCTTACCTATTGAACATAGTTATTTAGAGGCATAGTCCTGGATTTTTTGCTTAGTGTGAATTTCTAGTGATTCCAGTGAAATTAGAGGGTTTAGCCTGGATTTACACCACTAAACAGAGTCTGTCTGTGCTCACTTCTACCACCAGTGTTATGGGAGACTCCAGGGAGGTGTGTTGGTTGCTCCTGCTACCAGTAGCTTACGTCTTTCTAGTTTGCTCTCCACTATTACAGAGCTTTAGGAGAAATGCAAGCTTCAGGCAATTGAGGGAAGCTGTGTCCAGTTTGTGTTTAGGAGATAATTATCATAATAGCATTGTGCTACCCTGAAGGCAGTTCCTATGGTATACCACCAATGCTATGGGGCAGAGTTACCTGTGCCTTTAAAACCTTTAAGTCACTGGTTTGTAGCTTAGTTTCCTTATACCTTTTTTTGCTGACACTTAGTGAGGATTTTACCAGGATGCTATGGGAAACAAAGTGTGGTTTACAGCTATCTCCAGGAATAAGGTATTGATAAGATAATACTTACCCCAGAAAACCTTTCTATATAAAAGGGTTGAGTGACACAATGAATGCCTTCAGGAGATTTTCAGTTGCAAAATTTGTCTCAAAGATAGAATAATTGCAAGAAGATTATATAAATGTTCTGTGACATAAACACTCAGTGGTGAGATAAAACAAATATATTTGTTCAGGAAAGCTTTTTACTAGGCTGCCTAAGTAAACAGCAAACTGAACTTGAGAGAAACTTATAAAACTGTTTTGGCTTACTGCAGATGGTGGTTGGAGGCCAGAGAAGAACTAGTGGGAAGGCAAGAACAGGCTCACTTGGTAGTAATGTCTGATACCAGCTTACATATGCCCACTATGATATGCTTCCTGATTGCTACAGTCATGAGAGACTCTAATTTTAACTGCAAAATAGCTTAGTGTTTGAAAGGCAGATTAAAAATGATAGATTATTTAAGTAAAATAGCCCTCTGAGTGTGAAAGACACCCAACAAATGACAGAGCCCTAAACTGTTCTTTGTATTTGTACGTTTCTTCTTCCAAGCTTCCCTCACACCTCTTGAAAATTGCTTTTGGGCAGGTAACTAAGGAGCAATTGCTCTTTCTGTAACACATCTCCACAGGCAATGGCACTTCCCCTCCTCTGTCCCATGCTACTGGTGCCAAGTTTTACAGGCTTTTCTGCAGTGGTTACCATTGTACAAAGCAGTGAGAAATGGGCTGTTGGAATTTCATCTAAGCAATGGGAAAGAGAAGGAAATGACAAAATAACAAACTGAGTCAAAACAAAGGAAGAAAAAACCAAATTGCTTGTGAAAATGTAGGAAGAATGAGGGGCAAGAGTTATTTTCATTCATTTTCAAAATCAGCAGTTTCCAGTGTAATGTAAGTTACTCTTTGTTAGATATCCTTCTGGCAAGAAGGAAGGAGTTTGTTGAAATAGCAATGATTAAAGGGCGTGTTTGTTTCCAAAGAATCATAGAGTGGTTTGGGTTGGAAGGCACCTCAGAGATCATCTAGTCACAATCCCCCTGCCAGGGACACCTTCCACTAAACCAAGTTGCTTAAAGCCCATCACTCCCTGGGATAAGACGTTCACAGCTTTGCTTGGAGACCTGTTCCAGTGCTTCATCACCCTCACAGTAAAGAATTTCTTCCTTATATCTAATCTAAACTTACCCCATTTCAGTTTAAAGTCCTTCGCCCTATCCTGTCACTTACACACCCTTGTAAAAAATCACTCTCCAGCTTTCTTGAAGGCCCTCTTTAGATACTGCAGACATCAACTTTATTTCTTATTTGTTAATAATGAAGCCAAAGGCTAGTTAACCAAAAACGGTGTTTTATGGTGGTCAATGCGGACCATGTAATTTCTGTTCTGGACAACCTATGAGAGTCCAAAAAAATATGAGACTGATAAAATAATGATTTAGACTGTAGAGGTTATTTATGAATATGACAGAATTACCAATATCGTCACCAAGCTATAGGACAGAGTGAAGGTGACTATTGTCCCAGGATTTGGAGTCTGAAGCAGCAGCCATTCCACTGCTAATGATAGAAACACTAGCTGGGAGCCAACTGCGTGTCCTCAGCAGAGCTATTGAGGTTTTTCCAGGTTGGGAAATAGGCACCAGATCAGTGCAGGGTAGAACATTTTGGTGGGGTGAGCTGTTTTGTCCTACTCTGTCCCATTTCCACCTACCATCCTCCCCAGCAGACTCATGCACATACACAGTTTGGCTGCTGTATCCACATCCACTCAATAGATAAATACTTGGTTCCTCTGTATTGCTTATTCATTCTCCCTGCAAAGCTGTTACATCTGCAAAACTACAAAATAGATTTTAAAAGACCCCGTGCTGTGTGTGCCCCAGTCCTACTGTTCTGAAGTGTATTGATATACATAGTTCTCTATACACCGTATTTTAGAAAAGTAGATTATTGTGATACGGTCTTCAATTTGCTAGCATGTTTTCATTGCAACAGACTGTACTTGAGTCTGAAGGATCTGTAAAATCTGACCATGGGCTGAGGGCCTTGTTAAGCAGCACAGTTATTGAGCTTTCCTTACACGCTTTTGATCTTTTATTTAAGGAGTCAGTTTTGTGCAATTAACAACTATAACTAATACCAAAAGAAAAAGGCCACACTGAAGAAATGCACAGGAGTTGTATAGCTTTGTCAAATGCCAGTGAGCTTGTTTGTTCCAGTCGTAGTACCATGAAAATGCAGAGAATTCCAAGGCAGAGCTCAGACAGGAAAAGTCATCTTACTGCTGTAATTTCACATCTGCACTCTTGTATTGATTTGTGAATTTTCATCTCCTTCCTTGATCTTCTGTAATTTGTGTAACGCTATTTGCAAACTTATATGGTTTAACCGCTGTAATACTGGGTTTGTGGTGCAGGAGACAGAAGACTGACAGCCTAACTCAGGGGCAGAGCAAGAGCAAGGCGGTGTAGCTGTGCTCTGTTGTCACAGCCCCAGTCCCTGGTTCATGTGAGCAGCCATGAGTGTGTGCAAGGCACTATTCTCTGTTGGTGTTCCTGTGCTAATGTCCTTGACCTGAATGCACTCATCGCCTCTCTACACTACTTTGGAAAGCTCTCCCACTGTCCATGAGAATCTGCTGTGTAATATTTGTGGTGTTTCCTTCATATCTGTGGTCGCAACTTCTTAAGCCCCTACTCATATTTTACTCTAAAAGAGTAATGAAAGGATGGAGAGGATAGGAATGAGCCAATATTTCATGTAAAATCCTCTTTGTGATGCAAGTCACAGTCTATGAAGGACCTCACTGTGTGTCAGCAGCTCAATGAGCACTGAAATGAGTTCCTGGATCTCTGCTGATGGTACAACTGCAAGCATGATTTAGCTGCACAGAGTTATTAGTTATACTCAAAGTGAGTGGATGTAACAATCTTGTACGACTTTAAAATATTTTAGTTCTATGTAATCAGAAATATGTGCAGTAATGGTACATAGCCAAGGAATATTTTACTGTTGCTAAATGTGCTGCACTTACGGCATGTATATGGAAAGTCACCAGAGCACTTTTCACTAACACTAAGTAGATATAAATAAAAGGAAAACTGTTAAATTTAAAACTGGCAAAGTAAATGTCATGAATATGCTTGTGTTGAGTGCAAGTAAATAACAGATGTGTTGTCAAATTTATTGGCCTATATTTGTAGCAGCAGAAATGAAATTAAACATGCACCACTGTGGTAATGTAGACAGTATTGATATTGCTAGAGGGATTTAGTCTGTGGTGTTATGTAGAAGAAGCATTCTTTTTACAAGAAAAAATTATTTATATTCACTGCCTCAAATCTATCAATTCTGTCCTCACTGAGACCACTGTGCGTTTTCTCTTCTCCCCTTTACTACTGCTCCCAAATGCATTTGAGTGGGAGCACAGTGTTGGGAGGCTGCATATGTGCATACCTGTGGTTGCTGGCTACTTTGATGCTTTCTCATTTGCATCCCATTGGTGGAGCAGCCTTTTGCCCCTGGAAGTGAGTCACATTTATCTCTGACTGTCAGTCTGTCTTTGCAGACACCAGCAGTTTGAGAGTCTATCTTTTCAGGCTAATAAGTGGACAAACATTTTCCAAGTGGCAACAACTGTGTCTGCCTTTCTAACAAGGGGCAAAAGCTGATGCTGTCCTCTACTGAATGGGTATGTGTGCATTAACATTGTCCCTACATGCTAGCAGTAAGCCTGAATGGAAGTGCCTCCCTTTCCTGCTGCAAAAATCTACTTTATTTTCATGTGTCCATGCCTGAGACCAGGATGAGTTGTCAGGAGCCAATCCTACACCTTAGAGAGTTAAAAAGTCTAAAAGAGCGGAGGGGAAAAACAATCATGAAAGTAAAACAGTGCAAAGAAATCATGTAAACAAATTAATTAATTGTCTGGAAGTGAGGTGTATGTTTGTAATTTTGCCCTTGTCAAAGGGAAATTGAAGTTCATTATGCTCACTGCCTGATTTAAAAGCTCTTTCCTGCACAGCATTACCTAGAGAGAGAAAGAGAGGGAGGCCCATTTGGATCTCATGCATTGGCTGCAGCTTCAATTAAAACAGGAATTCATTACTGGAAATCTCCAGAGAGAAGTCTGTTACTTCACTCTTCAGTATGGGGAGGAGACTGTTTTCTTTTGCTGATTCACTCTTCTGTTTTAGAGTAAAGCCTTGGTTTTATACTAATAGCATTGTATTTTGGCTCATGTGTAGTAATAATCTTGAGATGCTGATAAAATTAAGAGATGTGAGACTGTATTTGGAGGCAGGCTGTGTTGGTTTTTGCTGATTGTAACTGTGCTATTTATGTGGACAGAAATAGCATAACACATGGAGGGAAGAGACTTATAAAATTCTGTTTACCTTATGTTACGAATTCTAGTGCTGAGTAAATCTGATCATAGAATACCAATTACATATGCACCTCATTGGAAATATTTTTATTTCAACATATTACAGTATATTCATCATCATCTCTAGTTGCCAAATGCAAATGCCTCTAATATATCTGACCATTGGTGTCAGGCTGATGCCCTAGCTATGTTCCATTGAAGACTATAAAAATGTGGAGGGAGGAGTAGGATTCCCTTTCTCTTAACTAGATAGAACAAAACTGTTGTAAGGAAAAGTAAATGCTTTGGGGAAACCTTTTGATTTTAAATTTTATTTCAAAGGCTTTCCAAGTTGTCTGGACTGGAATGCTTAACAAGTCTGCTGCAGAGAAGTGAGCTCAAGGTGTCAGGTTGTTTCATTCAGCTTGTTTTATCTCATATTCTTTCTGTTTTCCTCCTTGTAATAAGAAGCCCACTGGGGCTTTATTTTTCTATGAAGCACCCACAGATGGTTGCCTTGTCCCTTTCTTTTGTTCATTGTAAATGCAAAGACATAGCCAAACAAGAAGAGCACAGCCCTCTTCCTGGAATTAGCAGATATTAAAGCAAATGTTTTTTCCAAAAGAAAGATGTTTGGCAGTTAGCCAACCTTTCAGCAGGTGCAGTATGCCTGAGGCCGTGCAACATGTACATCTCTGAAATATTGTAGCCCACTGCTTTGGACATCAAAGTGCTCTAGGGAAGGAAGAGCGTGTCTGTGTATACACAGATGTATTAGTCCTCTGTGCTCAGTAATATACACTGATTAATGAGCACTGAATCTGGGTCAAGGATTTTCTAATTGGAAATGTTAATTTCCTAAAAAAAAATATCCAGGTGAGAATTTAGTTGAAAGAAAAGTGAGTAGATTTTGGATGGAAACCTCTGTAGCCTCCTGAAGGGCACCCTTTTAGTAGCCTGAATGCCATCTCTTTTCCCTTGTTTTCTGGTATTTTAAAGAAACTGCCTGGAGATGTTCCAGAGGTGTGGGATAATTATATGTTCTTGATGGCTTGCCTAGTTCAGAACCTGGGACATGGAGAGCTACAGACTCCAAAATTCCCATTTTCTTTGTGGCTTGGGTTTCTGGAGCCATGAAGCACAAAAGATACATACAGAAATGCTTAGAAAACACTCGTATGTTTTATTACCATCTAGGGAAAATGGGAAGCATATTTCAGTTAGGAAGCAAAAATACTTTTTGCACCAGGAAAGTGTTTGTGTTTCTAAAGTGAAATGCTTTTTAATTTCTGTAAAAATGCTTCTGTAAGTGATGGAGAGGTTGTGGAGTTTTTCAGTCTTCCTTTTCCCCTAACCTTGATTTTTTTCCCCCCACAAAGATCAAGTTAACTTTTCTTATTATTTCAAGGCTAAGCCTAGTATAGTGGTCCATTTGTGAGCACCCGTTGTTGGAATGCAGAATCATAAAGTGGTTTGCATCATCTGGAGCAGTTAGTCCCTCCCGTGCATCAGAGGAGTTCCAGAGAGGGAGAGTGCAGTAGCCAGGGTGCCATAGCAGAACTTTTTGTTCTGAACACCTTCCTTTCACACACCAGTTTTCTCCCCCAGCCACTTCTGACTCTTGGTCATTCCTATGACAGAAGACACAGAGGACTGGGATGGAGAATGGAATTTTAGGTCATACAGAGAGAGAGCATGGGCAAATCTATGCTAAAAAGACATGTTTGTGAAGGAGGTGGCATGAATGAGATTTTTAAGTTTTTTTCCCCTCATCTCAGCAGTGAACTCTGGATTTATGGTGACAGGACACTAATCAGGTTCTTCAGTGGTGGTGGGAAGATGGAATTGATTAAAAGAGAGAGAATAGACAGATTTTTTTTTTTTTTTTAGTGCAGCTTCTTACCTGGCCCTTACATTTGTATTTTCCTCCAGCATCTTTTGAGTTTTGTTTTTACTTTTACTGGTATGTTCTTGGGTCTGGACTATCCTTTTCAATATTTGCACAGAACATGTACCCTGACCTGTGTTCTTTTCTATGTACAGCAGTATAAGTTTTTAATGGCAATAACAACTGAGAGCATCCTTATTCCTTATTCAGTCATCTTGTCCACATTATATAACCTCCCTTGCCTCCTTAACTGCATCCACCAGAAAAAAATAAATCGGGGGAGGGGGAGAAAGAAAAGCCAGTTGCCTAGTTTCTGCTAGTTATCATTAATGTGGCAGACGTTCACATCCATTCTTGCTCTGTCAGAACAGATTTGCTTATTTCCTGCTGTCACCAGCAATTTCAGCTTCTTAATGTTATCATACTCATCTCTCCCCCCCAACAATTACCCTGTCTGTGTGTTACAGAAATTTCATTATTAGCTGATCAATGTTAGTTCTAATGTTTGTGATTTTTCCAAGGTTTTTTTTTCCATTACCTCCTACCCTATGGTAATGTTCTGTAGGAAAACACCTTGCAGTGTGCTTCCTCCTCAGAGAATATGATCCAATGTGTTTCATTCTCTCACTACCTTGTCCTATTTCAATCCAGATACTGGGACTTTGGATCATAACAGACACCGACATGCTTCTGCTTTTAAAATTGCTAAATAAATTAGTGGCAAAAGTAAAACAAGATTGAGTTATAGGGATTTGATCACAACAAAATGGCTGAAATAGGGAACGTCTATAAAATACAGGAAGCATTAAAAGCAGCTCAAGAAGATGAGTGTTGAAGGGATTGTTGTATGAGACATGAAGGAAGTAGATTTTATGCTAAGAATGAAGAATTTTAGAAGATATGGGGTCAATAGAAACAATAGAAGATAAATAGAGAAAACACAATTGAGTTTGCAAATTGATGAAAGCATGAGATGAAACTTAAACATCATTTAAGATGGATAAAAGCTGAATAAACCTTGGCTTGTGTAGGTTGGGAGTAGTCTAGTAGAGTGTGTGCAGCTTTGGGTTTCTACACTTAGTAAAATATTCAGGACACTTTGGAAGAATTTCTTCCATGCCAGTTTTTATGTTTCAGTGAAGGTGCCCTAACTTTATTTTTATTAGAAAATTTGTGATGAGGCAGCACTGACTCATCTGAGCCACATGGATAATTTTATTCATTTTTATCAATAGTACTTTAATGTGATGGAACTCTAATAATAAAACAAAGAGCTCACTGTCTGCCTTGGCAGCCTTATGATGTAGCCATAAGGTAAGAGATGGGAAGCAAAGCAAGTGCTTCATGTGCCCCAATCACATCAGGATGCACAGGAACACCAAGGTGGTAACAGCCACTATGAGAGTCAATAGGCAGTAGGTTTCAAATATAATAGTTCTTTGTTAGTTCTACTCCTAAGTGACTCTTTTGGGAATTGTAGGATATCTGTTTGGGCATCAGTGCTGTGAGAGTTCCCAGTCTTCTCAAAACATTTGAATGTACTTTAGGAGCAGAGCCAGTAAAGTCCAGGATCTGTAGGAAGCATCCGAGGAAGGTGGTGTTTAGTTTGATCCAAGTACATTCTAGAATGGTCTTCAATTAGAGCAAGAGGTCTGACTAGTTCCTTGATTTTTTTCCATAGGATTTCTTAGCTTTGTGTTGGTGTTTTCACACTTGAATTCTGGAGAGAGGAATTATTTATTCTCACTAAACTTAGTTCTCTCTGTAATTTTTACTTTTTCTGGTTTTCTCCTAGTTTTCTCAGCTGTTTAATCCCAGTAACTATTTTGTGTCAGACACAGCCTTGAGTCTTTTATACACAAATAAAACTGTTAAGGAGGATGGAGAAAAAAGCTTTCAGCAGTAGTTGCAGGGGACAAAGATTACATCATGACAAAGAACAGGCTTTTTTTGGAAAAGGTTGGAAAGCTGTTGGGAAAATCTTTAATTGTAGTAAATAATGTTTAAGTTTTTTAAATTCCTTTCACTTTAACAGATAGTGCTTAGTCCTGTATTCACCCATATCATTGATTAACGTCTGCAAGTGGATATCTTAGCCTTGAGACTAAAAATTGTTGGCTTGAGTGAAGCTGATAAGAAGGTGTATCTTGGTCATCCCACATAGCTGGGATGCATTCAACAAGAAACTGCTTTTTTGGAGGCTTGTGACCATACAAGGATAATTTGAGGAATGGGATGTTCCCAAAAACAACCACCAGAGAGCCTCAAGTCAGCCCTACTCTAATGTAAATGAGTTCTGAGAAGTGATTTAAATATGTAAAATAATTTGCAGGAATATTTAGCATATATGTATGAGTTTGGGGAAATGAAATGAATATGGACTAGTTACATAGATATAAACTAGTCTGTTAGGTAACTGCAGTCTGTGATATCTTCTGCACTCTTGGCACAGAAAAAAAAGTAATTCCTGCTTTCTAATACTACAAAGGGTGTTAGAGAGTTTTATTCCTGATTTTCTGCAACAAATACACTTCACTGCTATATTTTTTATATAGTTCATGACTGGGAAATTGTACATGCCAGGATAATTGTGGATAATTGTTAAAAAAATGAGCAGCAGCATTGTTACATTAGCAAGTTGGATGTCAGAATGGGAGAATATCTGTAAGATGAAAGATTTGTTTCTGAGGATGCAATGTCCACATTTCCTTTTTCTGGGCTAATTCTCATGTGGGGATGAGGAGCAAATGGCTGTGCATCATAGTAGTTTGGTAACAGTGGTGTAGCTTGTCTTTCAGCTTACTCTAAAGTAGAAGCCACTGGGTGATTTGGTTAAACATACAGTCCTTGCACCACTTTTCCACTTTTTTTGCTTGGCTAAACTAAAAGTTTAATGTCATGATATGCAATAACTTTTTGATACGTTTTTCTTCTCTTTTTAATGCCCTAACCACTAGCCAAAATGTATTCCTGCAGTCAGTACTCACAGTTAAATTATACTGTAGAGCTATTATGGATGAAAATACTACTTTGCAGGAGGGACTTGAGGCTTTTGTTCTTTAACTTGTGCTTTTATTCTGATTGTATTTCATGTCGTGGTCACCATACCCTGCCTTGTATGAATGAAAGCACACTTCTGTATGACACTCTAAAATTGTTTGCCTCTGTAAAATTAACACCACAGGAACTTCTTTATGCAGTAGTTTCTGACCACTAGTTTTAAATTAAATGCTGTAGCAGATTCACTTTTATACTTGGCCATTTTATGACATGCATTTTGGAGGTACTTACCTCATACTCATTTTAATGCACTGTAGAATCAATGCAACTTTATAGTGTTTATAGCAAAAATCCTGAGGATAATAGCCAAAGGAGAGCTAGTGAGTTGTGAAAGAAAATACAAGGTATTTGGAGACTGTTAGTGAGTTACAATAGCCTTAAGTGTCCATAAATCACTGGATGTTGCCCAATTCTGCTAGACCATTGTTTTTTAAGGTGCCTAAAGTTAGACTGCTTAGTTATTACTGCAAGGATGCATTACTGCAAGACTAATCAACAAATGTAGCTCAAGATGCCCCCACAGCAAAAGGGCTAAGCGTTTAGGATATCAGTAGATACTCTGAGGCTGATCTTACAATCCATACTGTGGTCTTGCAGTGACCCAGCTGTGTCTATAGAGACTTGAAGTGGAACCTGGTTTGGGGTTTCAGGTGCACAGGGACAGTAGGCTTGGTGGTTCTCTGAGTTCAACTTCATCTGCCTTTCTGTCAGACTTTGGTCAAAGGACAAAGACTTTGCACATATGGGTTCTGTGTGTGTATACATATATAT
>VXBI01009243.1:869662-901901 GCA_013397375.1 Toxostoma redivivum | reverse complement strand
TATATGAGGTAAGTGTAGGCAGGCAGGAGATGGTGAAGGGAGAAAAAACCAAACAATCTAGAAAGGGTGGCTATCCAAGGTGAATTTTTCTGCTTTAGAATGAAACATGCTATTGTATTATCTGCAGGGCATGAGAGGTGATACAAGGGATTGCAGGAGAGCTCCAAGTCGCTCAGAATTAAGAAAATATATCCCAGTTACCAATTCAGGCTCTGCAGATGTGACCAAGAATGACAGATAGATTTTTCTTTTCCATTAGATTTATTCTCTGATACCCATGTTTATCACTCAAGCCAGAACTATTTGTCAACCTTCCTGTCGATAATACAAACCTAAGTCATCATGCTACACTTTTATGATTCTCTCCTAAAAACCCCACAGGAATATTCACACTGCTTTTGCCTCAGATTTAGCAAAAGTGAAGGAACATAGGGAGTAGGAGCTGTGGTCCATTGAGTGGTCTCCAAGAAACACTGGAGATGATCTATGCCCAGTCTTCAAAGGCATTGCTTAGCCTAGTAGGTAGTGAGCCTAGTATTTCCCCCTCACTGGCACCTGTTTAATGTTTAATCTGTTTAAAAAACTAGTGACATGAGCAAGTAAGTCCAGTTGCTACTAGAGAAAGTTTCATTGAAAAAAAGGATGAAATAGTTGCCCCCTTGGAGAATCTTGTTGCTACAGAAATCATGTTGGCCAAGCTCCATTATTAGCCTCAGAGCAGATGCATATGCCCCTAGCAGACCACAGGCACATGGGGACAGTGTTACCACAGAAGCAGTGATGGCTGCTGGAGACTCAGTCATGACAGAAATGCTGGGATCATATGTGGATGTTAATGAGTAGGCAGAAATCTCATATTTGGCAGTTGATACTAGAACTCCCATGGCTAAGACCCCTGCTTATCTGTCATTCTAGATTAACCCTGACCTAGCCTTGGTCTTTGCACTAACTGCATAATAGTCTGCACTTTTAATGGCTGCTTCCTGAGCTCTACAGATCTCAAACAACGCTGGGATTTCTTATCAATAACTGAGCATCCACTTTTAGTATATAGACAAAATTGTAGTTCAAAGAAGTTGTGAGGTAATGAGTGCAAACATATCAACACAGATAGCACCATCTGCAGCTCACTCTTCTTTTTCCTGGTCATCTTCCTCTTTTCCTCATCCAGATTTTGCCAGTGATTTAAGCTGCTCTGGATCTCAGGGCCCCCATGTATCACATGAATACTGCCTGCAGTGTGAATGAGCCTTTCTGAACCTGAGCTCATCATTTGTCATTAGCAGCAGGTGTCACTTGTTTTCCCATTTCTATTGTCACTGACAGACAAGAAATATGTATATGCTTTCTTGCCACCCCCAGTCCTATAGTAAGTATTGAAGTGTCAGTCATCCTGCAGGCCACCTGCCTGCTGCTGCTGCTGAAGGAGTCGAACCCCCTGAGGGTGCAGGAGGCTTGTACTGAGCTGTTTGATGCAGAGCACCATGTGGTGAAACAGCTTTGCAAGCCGTGAAAAACAGTTTCATTGGGCTACACTGCAGTCTCAGGACATCTCGTTTGCTGCCTCTGGCATGGTTTTGATAGGAGGGGGAGAGGCATCAGATTTCTCCAACATTTTGTGTCAGAGATGAAGGGCTAAAAAGGGACAAAGACATTAGACAGTTGAAGGATTAAGGAATATCTATATAAATAAAAATGGAGTTGATGGGAAGGCAAAAGGAATCACTCTGGCAAAACTAATGCAAATCGTTTGATCTGGGAGAATTTTTCTTTCAACCAATATGCAAGAGGACAGCCATTAAAAATTTCTTTCAGTAAGCACTATTTTACATTAATGGGACTGGTAGAAGTACAACATTAGTGAGATGATTAATATGGGAGGTAGAGGTTTTTGGCACTCCAGGATTATATTAACGTCTTGAAGAGTGATGGAAGAATGTGGAATCCTGCCACAGCTATGGAGCTTTTCCCTCTCAGCATTCCACAGGGAAATGGATTTAGTCTTGGCTGCAGGAAAAGGGAAGTATTGAGGTACAATCTGCATGCTGTGATGTTGCAGGCTTTCTGGACAGGGGTTGAAATGGAGAGGAGAAATGGAATGGCTGTCTTAATATGTCCTCAAGGTATACCTTTGTGTGACTGTGAGTTTGTAAACATAGTAAGTTAATGATGGCATTCCACTGTATTGCTGAAGCCAGTGGAGTAGTAATGGTGCAGACAGGTTGCTGGAAAAAACTCGGGTTTAGTCCTTGTGTCTTTGGATCCTTGTGTTTCTGTTGTGCCAGCTTGCATACTACCTCTCATGCCCTCCTTGCAGTCTTCCTCATCTGCCTTGGACATTGATTTTTTTCACTACCACCACCCCTTGAGACTTTCCACTGTAACAAAGGCTCCTAGTGGAATTGTTTGGCTTCAGAAAATTTAGTTGTTTTTTTCTTTATTTATTTACTGGAAGTCCTTTGAGTTGTCCAGGCTGGTAATTGCCCACATCATCTCTGAATCAATTGCTTTTAGAGCTGCTGAGCTCTTATTACTGCAGCTCACTGGGGAGAGAAAGAGAAAAGTGAAAGATCCAGGTCAGCATGGTCTCAGCAATAGATGAGTCTCATCAAATCTCTTTTCTCCCAGCTTCTGAATAACAGCTTTACTAGTTTTAAATAAAATAAGAAAAGGAATGTGCAATGTGGAGAGGAGTATTAGGAGGAAAAGAGATGAAATCTGGTATGTTAAGGGAAAATGAAGGTAGAATGTGGGATTTGAGCTACCTGTAGCAGTGAGAAAAGTAAAGGATACATGGCTGTGGGGTATAACAAACTAATGCTATGAATTGCTCTCCTACTGACAATAACCTCTTCGGTAGAACCCACACCATAAGGGAAAGAAAACATTAATGGAATAAACAATTGTCTTGGTTACATCTTCTGCAGGATGTGGTGCATTTGTTACAAGCTGCCTGCTTCTGAGACATAATAAAATGGCCTAAGAGGCTGAGTGTTGCCATCTCTGATCATTAGACATAAACCAGTTCTTCCTAAATAGATATGTGTGCCTCTCTGAAATGTTGGCAAATATAGGGGCTCATGTACACATACAAAAAACAGTCATTTGTAGATGTCTGTTGAGCAGTGTTGCCTATATTTTTGAAATAAAAAGGTCACTTGTGTCAATGATCTTGGTAATGTTTAGCACAGTGAGAGCTAAGACAGGTTTTCTTATGTGGAGATGGGCATTGCGTAGTGTGGGAAAGCTGACACAGCTGCCAGAGAGGAAAGATCACAGTCCCAGCATAGTTGTGTGATATCCAAAAGCAGCTTGTCCTCCCTGGCTGATCTATTACTGCAACCCATCTTCCTGTAACAGTGACAGCTGAGAGGGCTCTGGAGTACTGAGCCTGATATGAACCTCTTTTAAGAGTCCTCATATAAGAATCTGTAAGAAATTGATGGCCTAGAAATCTCACCAGAGTGTATTTCCTCAGGAAGTTGTCAGCATAATCTAATTTAGATTTGATCTGTCTAATCCTTTACATGGTCCTTTTTCTCCTCTCTGTGGACATACTAGCACATAAAGTTGGGGTATCTGGCTCTCACAAACCTTTCTGTAGACTTCTGTCTCCAGCTCTGTCTTAATATGTGAAATACTGATTCCTAGTAAGAAAAAGCGGGATATTTCTCAAGCTTTGCTTGAAAGTTTAGTTTATTCCTTAGTTCATCCAATTTGGCAATCAATTTTTCTCAAACCATGCATATCTACAGAGGCAGTCCAATGGCCCAAGCATTTATGGTTGATGCAGTTGCAGAACCTGAACAATTTGGGCACCAGCACACTTATTCTTCAAGAGAGTAAGGGACACACTGACATGTGGACATCCCAGGATATTTCTTTGAAAGACAGCTGACATTAGAAATTTATGGATCTCAGTTTGCTTGTCAGTTCAGGTCTATTTATTGATAGTTCTCTGGGAGTTTGGTGTGAAAGAAAATTTTGGTGGATGCTTCCTTCTGTTGGAATAGGGATAACTTGTTCAATGTGTGTTAAACTCCTTTCTTTTTTTTTTTTTTTTTGAGAATGAGGTTATGTTTTGAACTAAAATATGTGTATTCCTTAATTTCCTCAGAGCAGAGGCAGAAGACTGTTCTTGTATTAAAACATTTGTCAGTGTTATGCTCTTCTACTTTCAAGAAGCTAAAAAGTGCCTCATTCTTATGACACAGGACTTTTGTTCAGCTGCCATGTGCATGGTAAAATAATAATTTAATGATCCCTTTCTCCTCCCCTTTCTTCTCTTGAACTGGAAGGCATATTACAGTCATTTAGATTTAGGTAGCTAAAGTAAATTCTGCAAAGAAACTGCATTACTTTAATGCTTTTCTCTTTTCTATCAGTGGAAGAAAATGGTTTCAAATTGTGACCGGTGTGTAGCAGCCATCCTCCAAAATAACTCTGTGTCATGCTGACTTCATAACTTGGGGAATAAAAATCCTGTAACCCAGACGGCATTGTGCAGTAGCCAGACAAAACCCAATTGCTCAAGTAGTGTGTTAGTTTCTTCTTGAATTGTGTAGTAGAAAGAGTGTGGGACTGTAAATGTTGCACTGTTGTGCCACTAGGGCAGATGTCCAATAAACACTGGTGGAGTTGTTGAGAGCAATATGGGATTATGTACAGATATTGTTTGCTTCTTGACTTCTGTGTATCTAGCTGTACTCCTGAAATTGGGTTTTCTTCTACAGTTGTGCAAGGGGTCTGTATGCATGTTGTATGCAGGCACACAGCCCATCACTATCTTCCAGCTAATGTCAGGGGAAAGAAGAGAAATTGAGGGAATAAGTGTTGGCTTTTAGCTATGTAAAAATTATCCTCATTTATTCTTCCTCAGACTTTCATCCGTGGAAGCACACAAATAGAAGCAGGCAGTCAGATTCTGCCAGGATCAGAAAGCCATGCTGGTTATTTTTCCATTTGCAGTTGATATAAAGGCCTCATGTTTAAATGACACTTCTTTTCATAGAGTCTAGTGCAAAGGAGATCCATCTGCTCTGTAGAGGTGTTGCTTCAATGAGACATATGAAACGAGAACTGTTGTTCCATTCAGAAAAGGCAGCCTGTTTGGTTCCACGGTGCACAAAGGAGATGTCAAATGAAAAGATGAATTATAAGCCTTACATAATAGGGACTATTATTCTCAAGTTTGGGATGTAATTTAGTAGCAAATGCTGTTAACGGGTGTTCTTTCGACACAGTCTTCTCCTAGGATATTCTTGGACTCCACAAAGTCATGGGATTTGGAACTACCCACTATTTGCAAGATTCACTTACGATGAAAGCAAAGGTTTTACAAATTAAAGTTTGATGTTAAAAGCGTACTGTACAGAATGGAAAGTGTCATACTGTGGTGTTTATGTATTGATTTGAATAGACTTTGAGATATAATTCTGCAGCCAAAGCCGCTTCCTACAGTGTTCCTTTCCTCTGTTGTAGACAACTGCTAGAAGTGAGACCGGCTCTGTGCTCCTTGTGAGGTAATGCACATTCCGATGTGATGGACTAGAAGTGCTTTGCTATATGAAACACTAATTGAGACCTGAGTGTTTCCACATTTCGTTTCACTATTTAATTTGCATACCCTCCACAGATAATTTGCAGGAATGTAAGCACTAGGAAGTCTAGAAAGCCAGCTGTTTAGCAGACACTTCTGCTGTATTTTGGTTTGAACATAGTATCCAGCCTGAACCAAAACTGAACTGAAAGCTTTTAGGTGGGAAAAATTCCATAGCTTATAGGGGTGATGGATGTAAGCTGGATGCCTTTGTAACTACTGATTTTATTTTTGTTGTTGTTGTTGTTTGGTTGGTTTTTTTAAATTAACTTTAAACGGCAGCATATGGCATAAACAGGTGACAGGTTTCAAGTAAGTGAAGTATCATGGGAGACATACAGTTTGTATATATTTGTGGTTTCTTCAGTGCCTTTGCAAACAGGAAACAAAACAGTTCCAGAATCCTGTTCTCAGAATGTTTGAGCTGTCCCTCAGTCTTGCTGGTCCTGCTGTGCAACTCTTGTATATGTCCCCATGCTCTTTCCTCTTTCCTTACGGTCTCAAATGTATTTAGTAGGATTAGCTACACAAAGCAGACATTTGTGTGCTTGGGAGAAGATTTTGTTCCAGGAAGATAATGTATTAAGGCTTGAAATGGTAATTTTTTCTAAACTAAACCAAAAACTTGGAATCATCTCCCAGATTTGTTATATACAGCAAGGACTGAGGAAAACAAGTCATTACTTGAAAAACCTAAAATCTGCAGCCAGTTTTCAGTCTCATCAGAAAGTTCAGATTGCTCATACTGTATCTGAGGGTGTTATTTAAACATAAGCATCATATGTAATGTTCAAGTGGAGTGATATTAATATGTTGGCTTGTAATGGCATTTAGCATGGGTGGGAGTGAGGGAATGAGTTTGTTTCCCACAGCAAGATTTTAAGCTGCCACCATTAAAAAGACAGCTGGGTTCACAGGGCCTGCTATGTAATAGCATAATAATGATTATTCTGACAAACTGTGTTGTCAGACAGCTGTTACTTTGGGTTATCTAGGAAGATTATACCTTACCAGGACAGCTGACAAGTTCTCATAGCAAATAAATGGTCCAGCACAGTATCTATTTCTCATTTTCCAGTAAATTTTCCCACTTAGTTCCCTGGCTGTGTATGAGATCTCTATTAGCTCACAAGGACGAATCCTGGTATTGTCACTGATGCTGGTCCTGTCCTGTTTCAGGCAAGAGCTCCTTGCCTGAGTGCTCAGCAAGGCTGCAGGAAGGCACGTTGACACTGCAGGAAGCACGAGTGCAATGTTGTCACTATGATCTAGTTGGTGGTCTGAATGATTTCTCTTACTGACATAATTTCATTTCCTTCCTTTAAAATATAGGCCTTAGGGCTGCAAAAGACCCGTGGGTCACTGATCTCAAGCTATTGCTACTGCAAATCGCTGTATCATTTAATTTCTTTCAGTAATAATATTATTTTGTCTCTTAACTTGTTGAATTTTTTTCTTCTACTGTGTTTCGAAAAGTTGTTATGGAACCCAAATCCTTTACTGAGGAGGCACAGTTTCTAATTGGCATCCTGTGGTGTGCTTTTAGCCCATGTACTGCCACTTCTTTTGGGGCCAATGTTATCCTCTAGCTTAACTTTTCTTCCTCTCTCCCACCTCCCTTCATTCTGGGGAAATTTATGGATAGGAAAAGCACAGCTATTTAGGCCTCCTTTTGCTAGCTAAATATTTAGGTGGAACATAAGACCTTCTGTTTTGCAGTAGTTTCTGATTTTCACAACACCCACTCTTTCTCTAAGCATGGGTAGAAATTGCTATGCCTTGAAAACCAAAAGACTTGTTCTGTAGGGGAATTTAGGTTGCAATACTTGAGGTGCAGACTAGTATTAAATAACACTTTAGAAAAATGTTCACAACTCTCCAGCCACAATCTCTCTCTTTCAAACTGCAGCAGTGCTATGTAAATGTTGGGAGGGTTGCATTTAATGGCATAGCTCTTTTGCCATTCGTTTTTATTTGGTTGGTTGGTTTGGTTTAGTTTAGTTTCATTTCTCTTTCACAATTTTAACATTTAAAGTATCCATAATTGACAGTAATGGCACAGATGGAGACTGAATTACATCTTAAAGGTTGCTATTGTCTAGCTGCTGAGAGGTTTCTGTAAAATTGGGTTAATAGGAGACCACCACATGACCTGCTAATATTTTGACACCTGCTTCCTTCCAAAGCAAAGTGGTAAAATTGGGGTTCTCTTCTTCTCTTTTAATGAAAGTTTAACATTTGCACCATAATTTTTGAAAAGCATTTCAGGGAGACATTAGAACCATTGCAGGAGCTATGCCACTGGCTGTGCCTGAGATGTTTTTCAGCCAGCCTTAGTGTTTTCAAAGCATTGGGAGGGAAGAAAGAATTGCATCATGAAATAAACCATGTAACTTGTTTCACTTTGGATTTACATTTGCGTATGTCTCAAGCTGAAGAGGTGCTTATCCTTTGCAGTGACTGTATCCTCAGCCCAAGAGTTAGACTTAGTTTTTTGCTGTTACCCTGCTTTAAATAGAACAACTAGAAGATTTTCATTAAAACAGAATTAATTCAGATTTACACAGAGATCATTGGTGTCTTAGAGCTAATTCTCCTGCTTCCTAAACCAATATAAATAAAGATTTTATGTATCTGTAAGCACAGTGAAGAAAGAACACAATTTCCACTGTACTGTGTTCAGGTCTGAGGCAAAAGTGTCACAGTTCAATGGTGTACCATTTCAAAATGAATAGAAGTTTCAAAAGTTATAGCTGGTAACAATTGTAACTCCCACTCCTACCCAAGGAAAAAACCAAGAAAACAAAAAATAGAACTACAAAATCCAAAATGTGTCATAAGCATCCATACTTCATTTTTTGTCTTGTACATCAATTCTGCTTTGCCTTGCAGTCACTGAGTGTACTATGATAAAATTCCAATGAACATATGATCAAGAGTATTTTTTAAAGTTACAGACCTGGATTTCTAACCTTAGTAAGAGGCCTCTCATGCTTCAGTATTTAAATAAGATGATGGCTTGTCAGAGTGCAGGTGTCTGCTGTGAAAATTGATGAGTTTGAGATGGCAAAAACTGAAGAATATTAAATATGGACAAAGATAGTCAGCTGCCCATAATATGTTGATAATAAAATGTTAATGCTGCCAAACATTCTGGCTTATCATCACACCATTCAATGAAGTTACCTAAGTCCAGACTTGAGTTCTCTACTTCAGCTGAGAATAGAACCAGGGCTGAAAGTTTTACAGTAGGCCATCCAAAATGTCATGTATTCCTCACTGTTCCACGCTGTAAATGGCTCCAGAAAATGTTACCTCATCACAGTAAAACATCTCACAGAACTAAAAATTTCTCACTCATGATAAACTCATCTTGCAATGAAAAGTTAAGAGGCTGGCATAAATATACAGTTACAGAAAATCATAGATGTATTCCTTCAGCTTCTTCTTAAAAATGGCCACTGGTTTTGGGAGGGAAGAGTGAGGAATAGGTTATAGGCAAGTGAGAGAGTAAAAACTGAAGCAGAATAGTAAATTCTTCCCTCTATTACTTTCTAATTACTGTCTCTAACACTGCTTTTTTTTCTGCTCAAAGCAGAGACCGGAAATTGAAGTCAAGTACAGCCATTTTAAACATATCCAGAAAGCCTAAATCCAGGATCAGCTTGAATTCTGGTTGACGAATTCAAAGCATTTGGTATACAGGAACTTTCTTTCCTTGCCTTTTGCCATTGATCCTGGATATAACAAATATTATATAATTTCTCCACTTGTACTGTCTAAAATTCTTTGAAATTACTCCTTTGAAGAGTTTCTGCACAGTTCCTCTCATCTGTACCAGATTTTCATAACTTGCTCCTTCCCGTATTGAAGTTGCTCAGTAAGGCATCTTATGTCCCCTGTGTCACAGCATATGTAGGGGAAGTAGAAATGTCTTTTATGATGAAATCCTGTCTGTTGCCCCATGGGCTCATAATGACACACTGACATCCCCACTGCTTTTTGCCAATCACTTTTTGAAGTACATCATAAAGAGTTTCCAGTCTATTCATCTGCTGTCGTTGCTTTCAGGTCATGCATGGGGGTTAAAGTCAGGCTAATCACATTGCCCTGGAAGTCTGCTCTAGGCACCTTCTGACTTGTAATCCTTTGTCTCTTTCTAACTAGGCTGAATGCTCTCTTCCATTTAGGCAGTCTCCTGTGGTATTTCTGTTGCACACCACTGTGCCAATCCTGTCTGACATTCAGGGCCCCAAGACCTCAGTAGGATTTCATTGCAGCAAAAAGCAATCTGTAGCTGATCAGTGATATCTGTTCCTGTTGTTTATTTACAGGTAAAGTAGGTCAGATTGTATCAAGGATTTCTTCCACTCAGAAAAGCAAAAGTCCAAGGCTTGCTGCCTTGGGATTTTGAAGTCCATAACACAGGTCAGGGACTGTCACCTGGTCACAGTCAGGTAATCATCTACTTATGCCAGAGGAACCTGAACACTATGACAGGTAGCAGCTCCCAGCTCCTACAGAGTTCCCAGAGAATCTTTGTTTTTCCACTGCTCTGAGTGCTGCAGCCAAGCCAAGAGTTTCAAGAGGTCTTATGCTGACAAACACATTACTGATACTCTTCTAACAGCATTATTCATACAGTCCTGTCATCCTGATGGATTCAGAAAGAAGATTTTGTATCAGCATGAGTCACCTCACCCACATTTGGTCATCACTGAAACCAGATGTGGTAACGGATTAGCAATGCACAGAGGCACTACAGTATAGGGCAGTGAATCTAGGGTAATGAGAGAGTGTGTTCCTGCACTGATGAAAAGAAAATGTCAGTGCCAGGCTGGAAGAGGGGAGATGATGTGTGCTAATCTTTTCAGGACTTTGCATGTCTCTCTCCATCATCTAGAAAGCTGTTACCACTTTGATCTTTTCTGCCCTCAAAGCACCTCTGAATCTCATCCCTAGCAGACATATCCAGCTGCAAAAAATTTGAATAAATTCCTTTGGAAAAAATTCCAACTTCTTGATTATTCAAAGCCAAGACTTCCGATTTGCAGTCACTAACAAATGTTTTCAATCAATCACCCACTCACAGTCCAAGTAGGAAGATGCCATTCAGACACAGTAGAATGTGGGAAATGGATCAGTCAGCAAAGCTGCCTTTTGTCATTCTTATTTTCTTTTCTCAACAGAATTACCTTTCTTCACAGAAAGGAGGAAAAGGAGGAAACCGACACAGCAGGAAACAGTGCAAAACCAGTTTTTTTCTTTTCTGGCCAGTTTTAAGGAAAAGAGCAAAGGCATGAAGGATTGCTTCACTTTGGGAATGTTGGAAAAAGATTTGTCCTACTCTGACATTACCTTATACTGATTGATCTAGACCAAAGGGGGAAAGGGAAGGAAAGAGAAAGGTGTAGTTAATTTAAAAACTCACTTTCCTCAAGGTTTCTGTAGAGTTATTCAAACAAGTTTATTTAAAAGCTTATAAAAGCAGTAGTTACATGGGAAAGATATTACTTGTACAGCTGGTCTAGACAGATGATCAGATTTTTCACAAATGGGAAAATATACAAAGAAAAATAGGCAGCCATAAAGAGATGAGCATATGCTTCAGGGTAATGTATGTGGACTTACTGACACAAAGACAGACAATGTGTAGATATGACAACAGCTACATGACAAAGGCTGTGAAGATACTAGGAAGATGAATAGTCTTTTCCCATTTAGGCAGCCCATTTATATCTTACTTTGTGGCATTATTGTGACCATGTTTGCTCTGACTAGAATAGACACCTCTCAGAATATTCTGAGATTTCCATGATGACATGAAAAATGAATTCTTCGTTTATTTGGAGTTTGTTTCTTCCCACAGTGAATATTTTCCAAAATTATACTAAGGCAGAGGCTCCAGGCCACCAACACAACTAAATGAAAATAGTTTTGTATGTGTAACCTTACTATATGCTTGTCTTTTTCTGATCACGATATAGGTCATAACAAATTTTTATCTGGTATGTCCCAAGCCAGACAGCAATCAAGAAGAACAATATATGGTTAAAGACTTGAAATATTTTCTGTTGAAGCATTTCATGTTTTATCTAATCTACAAGGAAAGAGCTTGTTTTGACCTCTGGCCGAGCTGCTGGGTTTGTTAGTATGCTGTGTCATTTAGGTAATGGGTAAGCTCTGAGAATTTCTAGGTCTCAAGCATTTTTTTAACTAATGATTTGAAAAAGTTTTATAATCATTCATGAACTAAACCATATAGCTATGTGCTTGATACGTCAGCAATTTGTCCATTTTATGCAGAAGATAGCTGATTTTCAAAGGTACTGACCATTTCTCTATTTTCTCATTCATCAAAATTTTTATATTTGTTTATCACACAAATTAACTTTCTGCTTCTAGATGACAAATCTTTGATTCTGTTCTCTTTGCACACACCTTAAGTGCAATTTAGAAAAAAGATAATCTCACCTGAAAATAACCTGTATTTTATCTAATTCCTTACATGGGATTGTGAGAAAGAGATGCATCCATATATATTCAACAACAATCTACATCTTCACTGGCATCACCTATTCAGAAAGCAGAACCTGTTGTGGTTCCTATGCTGTGCATCTGTGGTGGGGCAGATGGGATAACAGGATTATAAGAGGTCCAACTTTTTTTCCTTTAATGTGGGTTTTAGGCCTATGAATTACAGTGAGACGTTTCTTGTACTTGGAAGTTAGGGAGTCTGGGGTGGACCAGAAACCTCAGAACATTCAATGGACTTCCCACCTTGGCAGCAACAGTTAATGCCTGAAGGTAGATGGACATTGAATATAAACTTTCATAGAGTATTTAAACTTCAGGGAATTGAGTTGGAAAGCCTTGATTTAGGAGTCAAGGAGGAGTGCACCATACTACGAAAAAGTTATTTTTATGTTCAAACAAAAGTAGGGGTGGAACTTAAAACTAAGGTGAGTTTTTTGTCCAGGGCTAGAGACTGAGCAAGGATGGTGCAAGACTAAGGTATCAGAAAGGCTTGAAACAGTAAAATGGTTTGATAGAATTAAGGCAGGAATTACCAAGTACTGGGAGGCAGGTCAGCATTCACGTGCATTATCAGAGCCTTATAGCCAGCTCAGATAGGAGCATTACAGTGCAGCAGTATTGTAAAGGTGAGGTTACCTTGCAATGCAAGAAATAACAATGAGTATTAAGTGGATAGAAGCTGTATGGGCAAAGTTGGAGGGGAAGATGAAAAGCAAAAGATGCTATAAATAAGTTGCAGCATCCATCTGCAGTACTGCCATATTGCAATATGCCCTGTGACTTTCTATAGCTAGCCCTATCCAGCTGTAATTTGAGAAAAGCTTTTCACCTGCAAAAACCCCCAATTCCTCTCCATCCTTTTAAAAATGAAAAGGTAGGCAAAAACTATTCTGGGAAGAAATGCAGTACATGGTGAAAATCATAGTCTGCCTTCCCCACCTCAGCATCAGTTTCAAAATGTTGATTTCCCTACATGTGCTTTTCTTTGAACTTGACTTTGCCTATAAACTGCTCTGGCAGTAGCTCTGTTTGTTGCAAGGCCCTCCTGGAACTCACTGACTGTCTTTGCAGAGAGACAGCTGCTCTCTCAGTGATGATGGGTGTAAAATTAAAAGATTGAGCTGGTTACATCTTTTATACTGCTGGGAGTTCTGTAAGAAGTCAGTCACAAGTCTCTGAAGGTACCATAAAGAGGCGGTCAATTTCCTGGACAAATAGATAGATTCCCAAATACTTTTCTTGTCAATAGAGAGTTTTCTCTTTTACTTATACTCTAACCTTTTAGGCATTTAATTTTTATTTGCCTGCTGTAGTACAATGCCAACAGTATTACAGAAGAAGAAAGCTAGGTGGAGATGATTGGCTGCTCAGAAATCAATTCCTTATCATTCTAATTTCTTAATATCTAAAAGTGAATTTGGAAAAAAATTTAGGCAAAACCAAAACTCAATGCATCTTTGAACTAATGAAAATAATATCTGCAATACCTTTAATTTCAGTCTTGTGAATGGAACTCCACTGGACATGTGAATTCATCCACTGTCCTCTCTAGAAAACCAGCCTGAGTGTAATGACCAAGAAAGGAAAATAATCTGTAGTGTGAACAAAAGGTTATAAAAAGGAGGAAAGGATGAGAAAAAAATTAAAATTAAGGTAGTGCTTAAGAGGAAAAACTTCCTGCAGCTGAGATTCAGCAAACAGGGGAGTGCAAAAGCCTAAATGTGTGGTTTCTTTTGTGTTTGTGCTATAGATTTGGGATTTTTGCCACTTCCATTTGTGCTGCTAATTATTTGAATACTTCAAAATAAAGCAGGACAAAGCATTAGGAAATGCACTAAATAATTAAAATGTTCTGAATTTCTGTCATCCATTTCACTTGAGGGCTTTCAAGTGTTTCCTCAGAAAATTATTTCATAAACATCATGTCATTACTGACGGAATTGTATTCTGTCTTAGTAATAGATCAGCTAAGATACTAGCAGAAATGAGACAACCTTGCACTGGAAGAGAGTTATAAAAAATGAATGATGGTGAAGTAAATGCTTATGATATTTTTTGTGTACCTTTTTCACAAGAATATACAAGTAAAAATTCAGGAAAAACTTGCTGCTGTCACTAGTTGCCTCTTTTCCCTTTAGTGGAGATTTGGTTTGGTTTTGGTTTTGTGAGTTCTTTTGTGATGTTTGGTTTGGGGGGAATATCTGGGGGGTGAGGGAGTTGGGGGTTGGTTGGTTGGTTTCTTGGGTTTTTGTTACTGGATTTAGCTTCCTATATAAGATATAAACATTGTTCTCTCTGCAATACCAGGTTCGTTTCTCTAAGTAACATTGTTAAACACTGCTGAGATAGTACTGGCCTAAATCTGTTTAATAAAGGAATCAATAGGAGCAGCATGGTTTTCAGGCCATTAAAAATGATATTTTGCAAAGCTATACCTTACATATTACATATTAAATCTCATTGTAGGGAATGACAGAAAAAAGTACAGACCTTACTTATTATGACGGAGTATAGAAATAGGCTAATCCTTTTTCAACAAAAAGAATGACCTCAGAAGAAGTAGGTAAACAACGTCTTCAGAGTTAAGCTTGCTTTTTAATGATAAAAATTGATTTTAGACTTCATTATTTCTAATATATAAGAATGAAATAAAGGCCCTTCTGTTCATAAGAGAAATGTAGAACATGCCTTAACCTCTTGTATGATTAGCAGGCTTTCTTAGATGAAAATAACAGTGGAAAGATGTGTATTTTCTATTAGAAACTCCAAATTTTTGTGTTCCTTTCTCTGCTTCATCTCTGTGTCAGTACAAACTTCTCATCACATTGTATTGGATGAATCTAGGTCAGCAAGTACTCTGTCATACAGTCTATGCCATCCCAGCCAAGTTTGATGAGATTGCACTTCACTGATTTGTCTATTTGGCACTCTATTTAGGGAAAAGAGAATGTATTTTTGTTGTCTTCACTGTAAGGATCTGCCATAGTGGGCCAATCCTTTGCTTGTTCATTTAGGCACTGGTTCTCAAAAATGAGTCTGATTCTGAGGGAATGGTACTGTGGGTCAGAAATGTTGGGTTAGGATGTGATGGTGTATTCCCTTCTTATAACCATATTTCCATTTGATTATTTACCACAATAGTGAAGGAACTCTTTTTATCTATTTTTTATTCTGGAGAAGTGTGCGTATCAATTGCCTGTCATTTGTAAGCATCCATCTCAGTTTTACTTTTGCTAAGGCAGTCCACATTTAAAATAGCAAGTATTTTTAGGATTTTATTTGTGAAACTGTCCATAAGGAATTTTTAAAAGCAAGTGGTCAAAACCCTGGATGTAAATACCTGGATTCCCTAGCAGCAGTTTTTTTTAATCAATTGAAGCAGTATTTCACAGCTCAGCTCTGTACAGAAGTAAAGCAGCAACCTCAAGTTCTTCGCATTTGGTCAGATCTCTATAACTTCTTTCCAAAACCTGTGGTATTAGTCTTGCCATATTACAACAAATTCCAGCTTGGGTATGCAGTATCTGTTTCTCTTAATTATATGGGATAACTGAAATTGGTATTCTTTTTCTGAACTCAACAGTTGCTTTATTCTTTTCAAGGAACAGCACTCCTATAAGACTAGATGAAGCTTTGAGTTGTCTCTCAATATTAAATCAAAACCATATTCTCAAATTAAAATACATCCAGTATCAAAGTACAAAACTTGACTGAGTCAACCCGTGGTTGACTAGAGATCCAAGAGACCATCTTCTCTTAACTTGTTTATTTTGTGGAAAGTATTTTTGAGCAACATACAGCTACTAAATTTATCGCTACACTTTGAGAAATAACCCTTCTGCTTGTGTTTAGTGATATTTTTTGTCTTTCTCATCTGTGAAATCTGCCAAGTAAAACCATGGGGGAGAAAAGGCACCACAAATCTTATTCAAGCTATTCCACTCAAGACCATCTGCATCTGTGTTCCCTGTGCTTTTTCTTATTGAAGGTAGTATAAGAACTTGCTAGGTGCAGGTGCCAGAATTATGTAAAGATAAGCAACATTTAAAAAAAAAAATCCAAAAACAGTAATGGCTTCTGTAAATTAGAAAATCTAATAAGGAATAAAAATTGTTAAATATATATACATCCTTCAGTTTGCCTGTAAAATTTGATTTCACATTTCATCTAACCTTTTCTTGTAACTCACTTTTACAGCATTTCTTTCCTTTATCAGTTTATGATGCTAGTAACAATCCAGAGGATTGATCTGGGGTCAGATTATCAGCGTTCCCCTTAGATGGTGTCATATTCAGAATTTGTACAGTGTACAAGAAAAATAAAATCTGGCCCATTCTGTGGCAGTCATATTGTTTCTGAATTAATGATTTCAACACCAATTTTGTCAGTAGAGATATTGTAAAAAACCCCAGCACTGTAATGTTTGGCAGACATCTTTTTGTTATCTACTCTGGGAGTTGCTTCCCACAAAAGTGTAGCACACCAACTGTACTCTGTCAAGCATGGATAGTTCTAGTGCATAAAATAATTGAAACTTCTGTTATTTAATGATAACTCGTGAGAGAAGAGCAGCATAACTCAGGAGAACAGTGCAGTGCAGAGCAAGAAGTAAGGTAGTCATTAGAATAATCTAATTTGGAGGTCTGCTTTCTTTCATTTCTGTGCCTGCAGACAGTGCATGAAAACTGATGGTGTAGAACAGCTGCACCTCATATCTGATTGTCCTCAAGTAGTTTTGAGTTGGCCATAAAAGCTTTATAGCTGGCCAAAATACATCAGGCAGCTCCTTTTAAAGCTTCAGACACTTGATTCACCCAGTGGCCAAAGACTAAGATGCAGCAGATGTTTATTTTTATTTTTCTGTTGTCCTGTTGATTTGAACCAGCTTGAACTCAGTAACTGCCTCTTGTTGGGACAAAAATGAAAAGAGAGGGGTATGAGAACAGTTGAGATTCAGCAGTCCTTAGGCATAGAAAATCCAAGAAAGGTCTGGATTTTGATGTTTTTATTTGATGTACCTTGTTTATTAAACCAAACCCTGGAAAAGAACAAGAGTGGGTTTTTTTAAACCTGTATTTGTAATAGGGTGAAAATGGAAGAAAGGAGAGGGTATTACTCAAGTATTTAAAAGACATTTTTGAGAATAGGCCAAATGTCTTCCATATCAGAGCTAACACTGTAGCTGAAGAAACTATATAAACTGTAAGGAAATAACACAAAATGTAAGAGTGCAAACCTTAGAAAGGTGGATTGTGTGTTGAAAAGTAAGCATGAACAATCTGGAACATATTTTAGCAAAAATTCTTTCTTAAATGGTACTTTCCACAGAACATGTTATTGAACAAAAAAAAAAACAAAAAACAAACAAAAAAAACTAAACAAAAAACCCAAGCCAAATTCAATTCAATTTGAATTTATTTTAATATATTTACTCAGGGTTAACAAGTCATTAAGCATCAAATTGCTGACTCTTAATGAATCCCTGATGGTGAAAATGAGCTGCCTACCACTGCACGGTAAAATAATAACAATGGCATAGCAGAAGGTTATAATAAAAAATCAAATAAATGCTATTGAATATTTGATGTGTGAATGCCAAACTGGTTTTGAGAAGTACTTCCATTTATTTAGTTCAGTAAGTTCATTTACTGTATGGCTTTCTATGACTGGTTTTGCTTTCAGGAAAAGTATTTAATCTGATTTTAGCTTTTAAAAGAAGTTGAGAGGACAGATCCTGTATATATACTAGTTGTTGGGCTAATTGTCTTGTTAAGTAAGACTTTCTCCTGACCACTGCCCAGTCTGATAAATTTAACAATTAGGAGGAATGAGTAGCTGAAACAATTATGTGGTTAAGTACGCAAAGACATTTATAGCGTGTGAGTTCTAAATGGTTAAATAATTAATTAATAAATTGAAATGTAAAGTAATAAATTTAAATTAAATTGTGACAAAAACCACACCTACCAAAACAGAATTTAATGGCTTGCTGCCCTATCCATTTGCTCCTGTGGGTATATTTTTACCTTTTTAATTATTCTTTTGTAGACCAACAGTATCTATAAATTCCAGCAGGGCCAATGGGCCTCTATAAGATGTCCATATCCCTCATGATGGCAATTCCATGTTGCAGATAGTTTGGATTGGCTTAAGTTTCTGATGCTTGTTGGCAGAGGGACAAGGCCGTCTCTCAGTGGGTGATACTGTCCCGGGGTCAGACATGTGGGCTGGCTGTTTTCATACCTGCTGCTGCGGAGGTGCACGCCGGTAACATGACCCCTTCCTCAGCTCTCTCTTCCTCACACTTCTGCCAGGTCTGTCTTTCAACCTGCTTTGCACTCTGTAGGCAGAGGGATAAAAGACAAGTGACCTGAGGTTAGGCACTGCAAGAGAGCTGAAAAAGAGCTGTGCCCAACGCTGAAGCATTAACAAAAGTCCAGCTTCTTTGGTGTTTTTCTTTGAAGAACAGTCTGTTATGTAGTTGCCATCTCTCATTCTCGTGCAAAAGCTGGTTTTCTAAATCCTCACTATAATACTTTGGCTCCTACTGTATGTCCAGCAGACACCTTGTTGCCTAATGAACAAAAGGATAAACCTTATACTCCGCCCAGAAACCACTGGCAGCAGCAGAAAAAAGAATGCTCAGCTAGCAAGCTGGTGGATTTTTCTCCGCCTATAGGTTTCTAACTGTGGGTTCAATAAAAGATGGAGAGAATTGCTGTTTGATCTAGTTATTTTTTTGTGACAAGGAACTATTATTTTGGGAATTTTATTTTATGTGTGAAAAATTAAAATTTTCCATTCTGCAACATCTCTTATTTCACTTCCTTCTTAAGAAGGCTCTCTTGGCTCTGATGGATTGTCAGCTGCTAATATAACACTGCTTTGTATAGAAAGAATTACTGGTCTAATGTAAAATGAGTTTCCTGGCACATCATCAGTATAAAAATCTTAAAGGAGGAAAAGCAAAAATGCGGCCTCATTTTTTTGGTTGTCTTCTTAGTATATTGATTGTTTTGCAGCATTAGCATCCTCCACAGAGGGGAAGGTCAATACCATTATAACTCCCACTGCTCTCACCCACTCTTTAAAATTGAATTCAGTGTATTATTGAAATAAGAAGAGCATGTGCATGCAATTATTTTTTTCACTTTTGAAGTTACATTGAACAATGGACACCTGGCATATCAGCCATCAAACAGAAAATTAACTGTACTAATAGCAGTGCAGATTCAATACTGATTTAATTCTGACTTCAGAAGTTAATCATCTCCAACATGATGGATGGTTATTTAATGAGAAGGATTCATGGGTTCTAGAAACCACAATACAAACTAACAAATCAAATCTGATGCCATCACCTCCTTACTGAATCACTATTTCGGCACCACAGAACAGCTGGATGGCTTCATTGCTCAATACAGCCAGGAAGTGGGGGATTGCAGCAGCAATCAAAATCTTCAAGCTGCAAGGCATGTGAATATGCAGTTCTGAACTAAACTTGCACACAAATAATTAATGAAGTAATAGTCAAAGTAATAGCAGAAACCAAACCATATGAACCTTTCTCAGAAATAATTACTAACGGGTATTTTTTCCATGTTCATAGATCATTATCAAATGCCAGTGGGTTTTTTAGAGACAATATTAATGGAAAAGTTTGAAGAGATGCAGGGATTTGGGTTTGAGTTAGTTTTTTTTCATTTGTGGGTACGCTTGGTTGTTTTGTTCCTGTGGATTTGTTCTTTTGTTTTGATGTTATACTCTTGCTTAGTATTTTAACTGAATTTAGCGCTAATGACAGCTGTGAAAAGGATAATGATGATTTCTATTAACTTGATTAGCAATTATGTCATAAGTATGATCTGTGGAAAAGTCCCTGTGTCCCTGCACTCACTGTACCTGACTGAATGGCTTCTTTGGGGTCTGTGAAGCAGTTGGTGTCAGTGGGTTGGGTTTTTGTACAGTGAAATTGTCAAAAGCAAGGGAAAGCGATTCTTGTTTCCTTCACTGCTTTTGTAAGATGCACCTGTCTGTCACCCGAACTAAATTCCATGAGCTGATTTCATGCAGACCCCTTAACATCTGACAATGGTGGCTTTCAGCCTCTTTTTGTATAGGTCAAATTGGAACGGGTAAGCCAGTGACCAGAAGTTTCAATACTTTTCCTTCTACTCATCTAATATTTTGTTTAGCTCAGCAATTCAGTGTTGTTTTTTTGTTTTTGTTTTTTGGGAGGGGGAGGATTTTGTTTAAATAAATCTGCTTCCCTCCAGAGAAGGTACTACATAGTTTAACCTTAATTGTTCTGTATTCTCTAGTTAAGTAAAGCGAGGATGTCAGTGGCATTTTCACTCATGTAGCAAAATGAGTGTTACATTATTGTGTTATTTTTCAGTAGCTGGAGAATGTTCATTAGGAAAGACCATCAGAGTAGTGATAAATGACTTACATTACTTTTTGTGTGCATACAAGCTGTTCCTGTTGGAGATTGTCTTCATTCCTTCCTATTCAGAGGAACAAAGAAAATGGTCAATTTTTTGTGGTTAAAATTCCACTGAAGTGTAAGTTATTTTGCTGCTACTGCAGAATACTGAGCTGCTGGTGGGAAATACTGATGTAGACATCATAGTTGTGTGTCCATTGTCTCTCATATATCAGTAAATGCTGCTTGATCCTGTCCAGCCTCTGTTATTTTTTGAAAACTTTTCTCATCCTGACAAAGATAACTTGAATTTTTTGTACATTCTTTCACTTCTAGTATAGTCAGTGTTCTCTCAATACATTAGTTACCTGCAACCTTTTGTACTACTGATTCCTGACTTGAAGTTGTGGTAAAATCTTGGGAACAGCAAGTAACTGCTCTCAAGTAACAATCTTTGTACAACTGTGATAATCTTAAAGGCAGCCTCATTAAAAAAATATATATATATTTGCAGCTAATCTTGAGAGATGTAGGTTTGGTCTGAGGAAAGAAGATACCTGAAGAATTGAGCAGCAAGGTTAAAAACTCCATTTTCTTGTTTTTCCAAAGCTGATAGAGATATAAAGATAACAGCTTCATAAGTAAATAAATACTCTGGTTTTTCAGGCTCTGAGGCATATCAAGGGTGAGGGGAGTAGTTCTAGGTGAAACAACACCACCACTTTAAAGACTTGTTCTCAGCCATCAATAATTTCAGCAGTATTTCTTTTTTTGTAAAGTATATGGGAGAGCTGGTAGATGGATTTAATATTTCTGATGCACAGTAAGAGACAGGAAGGAAGGGGAGAGAGGAAGGTGTCCAGTTGTAAGAGAGTAGTAACAGCTAAAGTAAAAATTCTCATACACCAGTGCTCTGTGAAGGCCTAGAGTAGGGTTAGAGGGTTGGGAAAAAAAAAGCCAAATCAATCAGTAAAGACAGATGCACCTAATGTTGCTATGGACAAGGATTATATATACAGGTAAAATAATTTCCTTTACAATACAGTAGTCCTTCTGACCTACTGTATTATTCCTTACAAAAACTGAGTAAGATCACTCTCTTCCAAGTTGGTCTTTATTGCATTAGTTAAGACTATAGAAGTTGTATCTCTTTGGGCTAACAACACAATGACCTTGCCTATGCAAGCATCTCCTGTCTTCATGGCACATGTCTAGAAGCTGCCAGTAAGGATGTATTTACCCTCACTAAGAGATATCCTTGGGTGGCAGTGATTATTTAATAGGTGAAATTTTCTTGATTGTTTAAATATGTGAGGTGTTTTGCAGCCTGGCTGCTGTAGCACATCACTCAGACTGTGTGTCAGTCCTCTTAGACAGACACAGAGCTTAAGCTCCCAACACATTCCCAGCTTGTTCCTCCATGTCACACATGATATTTCAGTATCTCAGCTAAAAGCCGTTGTCATTGCTCTTCCAAAGGCTGTCACCTCAATACCACCCAGTAGGGGCACAATTCACATCCAACTGAAGTCAGTAGGAAATATCCAGCTGGCTTCCTGAATGCCATGCGTTACCTCAGCAAGCTGAGGACAGGAAAATATAGAACAGACATCAGTGATGTGTTTGTGCTCAAGCAGTGTTTGAAATTCAGCATCCTGGGTGCATGCATGGAAGCAGCTGTGGCCTGGAGGATGCTTCAGGAAGCAGCTGGCTTTACTGCTTGCTTTCACATTGCTCTGAGAACAGCAATACCCTTCTGAACAGCAGTGCCCACCCTGGCCCTGCTTTGTTGGGGTTGGTCTCGGTTTGTTTGCGTTCTCAGCCGTGCACTGCAGTAGCCTCGTTCTGTGCAGGTGGACTGTGATGGTGGGGGAAGGGTGCCATGTGTGCACCATTTCCATTGCTGCCAGGCATGAAAGAGAAGGAAAAGATGCCAGCTATTACATCAAACCTTGGAACAAGAGGTATGCAGGAGAAACATGCTCTGGAGTTTTTGCTGGCAGATCATGCCAACTGATGGAAGAATTGCCTAATTTGGGTAATAAAAATGTTCTGAACTATAAGCTGAAACTTTTTAATAGTTGGATGCTCCAGAAGTAGTTAAGAAATATTTGTTTGACCCTTGGAAAATCTCCAAGACCCACTCAAAAGAGAAATTAGCAAATATATTTTTGTTACCTGAAGAGAAATAGTCTTGCTGAAATGCAGAGACATATTCTCCCCGTCATCACCACCTAGTTGGACCAAGGTGGTTGTGGTGAGGGAATGAAAACAGAAGTATAGGGGAAAAAGAGAGTAATGAATGAAGACTAAATAAGGGGGAGGAGGAGAAGTGGTTTGAAAATTATCCAAAATATTTCTAAGCAGTGAATCCTACATCATGCAAACATTAGGCAAATCTCTGTCCTAGTCATTCTGCAAATTTACTTGTAATGCAAAAAGTGATTAGTGGTAGGTTTATGTGCTACCAGAATGCACCAGGAACTGAATAGGCGCCTTAACGCAGGAAAGTTTTTGACATTCATCTGTCCTCTAGATCAGTTTAGAAATAAGACATGTATTCCTCAAGAGCTGGAGTTTTCACTCAAAAGTCTCATTTTTAATGTTTATTTCAGCAATCTAGTGTAGTACATTAGTTCTGCTCGTTTTTATCTTAAGGAAACCACTGAGGTTAAATGGGCTGAGGTTCAAGGAGTGTGGACAAGCATTCCTGAACTGATGCATCTTTGCCACTTTTTTGCAGCATGTTCTTCTGGGTATCTGTTGCAGCTATCTGTGCTCTGTCTTTAGGCTCCCATTTGTAAATGTGAATAGCTCTTGAGAGATGGGATATGAGATGTAAAGTTATTGGAAGCTTTAAGATGTAAAGCTGTGAAAAAGCAATGAGCTGGGGAAATTGTGTGACTTGTCTTTTAGAATAATAGGTCTACCTATATCTGCTCATTTCTAACTTCTGACATTCTGTTTTGACCCATAAGTGCTGGGCTAGTCCCTCACTACAGCAGCCTTCCTGTCAATGGCAGCAGTAAATTAAGAATATGGATCTATATTGAGGCTTTAGTTCTTTTTGATGTTTATGAACTTCCTTGCTCTCCATGAAGCAGTCATGCTGAAGGCTAATTAAACGTAGGTGTGTATATTTGATCCTTCCCATTTTTTCTCGTCAGTCTATCTACAAAAAATCACAGGTTATACCAGTTTGTCAAGTAAGAGGCCAAAAGGCAGAAAGAGACATCAGCAGATTATGTATGAGTCTGTGGCAGTCAGGAAGAAGGGAAAGGTTAAACAGGAGATGTTATAATGCTTCAGTGCTGCATGGTTGAATTACTGCAATGCAACCTTTCGAAGAAGAGGTGACAGAAAATTGTAACTATTTGATCTATAAGTGAAAAGTTGCCTGGTAATTAAACATAAGATTTAGAATTATAAGATCTGTTTTTAGTTTGGAATATATTGCCTGGAAAGGTATATTTTTTTCCTTCTTTTACTGAGCTGAAGTTTCCTTTCTGCAAAATAGACCTGCTACTTCCTTCAAAATCCAATTAAGAGGCTCATGTCATGAGTATTCATAGAGTGCTTTGAGGTGTTTAAGAAAAGATGATCTGTAAATACAAGGCATTGCTACACTTCTATTAAACTTTTGTCAGTAAATGTTATTTAGTCACTAAACCACAAAAATATACACAGACATCCCTGTAAGAGCTTATTCCTGAAACAAAAACATTGAAATCAATAGTTGCCTTCTTTTGTTCCTAGTACATAAGAACAGGAAAGCTCTGAGAATTTGAGTCATCAGCTGGGTGAATGCCAATAATTTTAAAATTTTGTGAGCATTACAAGGCCCACCTAAAGAAGTATTAAACAGAAAAAGAAAATTACTAGAGTAAATGACATTTGAGAAAGTCACCTCTGAGGTTTCAGTGACCTCCATTATTATTATTGCTATTATCCATTCAAGTCCAGGTAGTAGCAATTCCATAGCACAGTAACAATCCCAGCTCCTAGACTTTTGAAGTCAGTATCAACTTATCAACTGTGGAAATGATACAGAGCCCCATCTAAGGATGAAAAGTCTGTGGTGTTTAATGTGTTCCTGATTCCCAGTTCCCTTTTCCAGCTTTCATTATATTGTTAGTCACACTGAACTCCTTCAGGGTCTGACTGTGTGTAGTGCATGCAGGAGGCCTAAATGGGCTGAGGCCAGCAACTGAATATATGCAGTATGTTTAGAAAATTGACACCACAAATGTTACCATCTTTTGGGCAGCTTTCCTAGTTAGTTGTTTATGTTAGCCAAGGTCTGAGATGACCATGAGAAAGGGTAACTTCACTTAAGATCTAGAGATCAGTCAGAAACTGGCACTCCCAACAGAGATGATAACTGTTTGTTCTTTTCTTGCACCTTCCTCAGAACAGAGTGGCCTTCAAGAGATGAAATAGCAACTGTGACTGTAATTATTGCAATGAATCGATATAGCTGTCCCACCAGGGCTAAATTTTCTAACTAATGCCTGTATGCACCCTTCCTGGGAGCAAGATAAATATTTTTATAATAATATGCATCCAACACTGTCCATCAACAGAAATACTACTTGAAGTTACTTTTTTTTGTTATTGGAAAAAGAAATCTTCCAGGAAAAGCCCTAATTTTTTTTATTTAGTTGGGGTTTTTTTTGTTTTTGTTTTTTTCTGGAAGCAACAGGTATGAACAGATCTTTAAAAACACTTCACAACTCTGTGTGCCTTCCCATGCTTTGTTGTCCCTCGGCTATATGTATGGTATTTACAAAACCACAAGTTAGCTGACCTACAGCCAATTTTAATGGCATTCCTATACACTTTGTAAATTGAGGCACATAATCTGATAGGACTGTTTGGTTTATGTCTCTAAATGAATCCTGTTTGAAACTTTCAGCTTTCAAAGTTGCTCATATTTATTTCAAGTGGAAGAAATTGAACAGCATTGAAGCTGTTTGGAGTAAATATTTTGCTCCAACACAAGCCACAGTAAGTGTGTATACAAGATCCCGTTGTAGAAGGACTGCTACTCACTAATTTATGAGTGTAAACAGAAAGACCAAGTAATGCAGAGATGTCTAGAAAGTTTTAAAGGACAGGGTGTTTATAGGTAGTCTTTCACAGATCTGTTTCTCTACCTGCGTATCTTGCCTCCACAAGGGACCTCAATCCTTCCTTCCATCATCCTTATGTCCAAAACTGCCACAAACATTGGGCAAATCTTAAGCAAATTGTTTATTCTGTCATTTTCTAGTTTCTCTAGAAATTACTCTTAGATTTTACATCTTTCTCTTGCAAAAGAAATTCATAATTTAGAGGGGATTTAATTCTACTTGTCTTTTGCTTACCTTTTAAAACACTTAAGTGGAAGTTCTACTGCTTGTACTACATATGCTGTTTCAAAACGTTTCACTATTAAGAATCTTTGTTTTTTACAGGGTGAATACTTTGAATCTATTATTGCATCTAGGCAGTGCTACTTGAAATGCTTTGAGTTTATGTTCCTTGTGATTATTATTATCAACTTTGGTTCTGTTGTTTCTGTTGGCACTTTTACTATTCAGATGTTGTATATTTATTGATGCAGTGTCCAGGTCAAGGCTTTTTGTTTGGTGTGACTTAATTTAGGGTGCTGTATAAAGGGTGTATAATTTGAAACTAGAGACTGCAAATACCTTAACTGTGCTTGCTTTTTTCTTTTTTTTTTTTTTAATTCTCTCAACTCAATTTCATTATACATTCTCATGTATTTTGTAATGTCCAAAATCCTTTTCCTGAGAGCTTTGCTGGAATAACTATTAGACTGTTTTTCAGTCTCGAAATATGCTGATATTAGACAAATTGATGATATTGTCTTTAAATATGCTATGGTATTTTATCAAAACTGGGACTATTTTTTTGGTAAGGAATAAAGGACAGATATAGCTGTCAAATTGGTGAAACACTGTTTTGTTTCATCAAATAATCCTACAACACTTTCACCTCCAATCATTTTTTGTTCTTTCCTGCCTTATTACAGGAATTGCACACAAAATTAGTTATCAGTCTTACCACATATTGTAGTGCTGATGGTCAGTATTGAATTATGAGGGATGTTAACGCAATTTTCAACAGTCTAATTGCTTCTCTTATCTCCAGTGAAATGTTACATTAAATAGCAACAGTGACCAGGTTGCATAGAATTTCTATGATACATCGGTGGGATTTCATTATTGAAGCATTGCATCCTGTGGCTCTACCTGCATCTGTATGTTGGGCCTGAATCATTTTTTCCAGGGCAAAGTCCTAGAAAGGATCATGTCATGTATGATGGGTGTGTTTGTTAGTAAGGCCCTAGAACTGTAAATGAAATGTGAAGTATTCCAACCCTGCCATTATGTAAGGACAAGAAGAAGTGATAATTGGTTGGGAATGGGGTGTGAGATAAATTGGCAGATACTGGCATGGCCAAACAAAAGGAGAAAACTTAGATCTTCTGCTTGGTCTTTTTGACATTACTGTCACAACTAATACTAACAGCTTCTCTGCAGAGCTAACGAATACTGAAACTGGTCAGTATTTTTGTATTTTTCCGTTGGCAACCGCTGTGGCACTGCCCTGATTACTTTGACTCCAGTGTATAATCTTCTTCCCTTCTGATAAAATATTGTACATAGCTTATAATTTTATTGTCCTATAAGAGAATTATTATTTTAAACAGTAAAAATGAACAGAAGTTCTTACTATTTAAGCCTATGAAAAGATGTCCTTATCCATAGTTATGGAGCAACGTATTTGCAGTAAGCAAAATTTATCCATTCCTAAAAATACTGTTTTACTTCTGTCTAAAGTTGGATTCCTGCCATAAATCTGATGTAGTGTTGTGATGTTTTGGTGGGAAGCAGCAATTAGTCAAAAAAGAAGCCTACTTTATTATGATAAAATTGTTTCTAGTTACAATGTTTTATAAGGGGTTGTGGAATCCTTTGAACTCAAAAGAAATAATGAAATAGAGTAGTTGAAACTGTGGATGGAAAGGACTGTGGAAGATTTGAGTCAAACCAAGTCAGATCAGGACTGTCACCAACACTGAAACAGGTCTGCTCTGATTTATCTAGCCAAGTCTTAGAAACCTCTAGGTGACCTTTCCTTATGTGAACATTGGGCCCATCTCTGTGTTGTGAAACAGCTGCTCCTCAGTGGTTCCCATCCATCACTCTGCAAGCTGGATAAATTGGGATGGGATTAGAAGCCATGTTTCCTGTTGCAAGAAGCTTATTATATACTGAGCAGTGTATGATGAGAGTGGATGTACACTGCTGTAAATACAGTACACTTCAGAATGTTTTTAACTTTGGATATTAGTACCAAGTCTTTATTTCATAAACGTTCAAACTTGCTGCTATGAAATTGAATTTGTGTGTTACTTTAATGTGTGGAAAGACCCAATCAGCCCACAATAAAGATCATCTTAGTAATGTGCAGTCACTGCCATGTTACCATAGTTATGTAGTATCCCTCACAATTTCTCTGATGCTTTTACACCAAAGATGTCAGCCTCTGATCTAAAGGAGATTGTGCTTAGATTTTAAGCTGTGCACTGCATGAGACAGGATTGTTCTCACTACAGCTAATAGAAGGGATTGAGCCACATACATAAACAATTGGGATATTCTTCTTATTTCAGCCCAGTTTTTGTAAACTGGAAGTTGATAAAATTTTACTCAAAAATGTGAAAGGAAGAAAGGAGTGGGGGAAACCAAACAAAAACCAAGTATCACACAGTAAAGGACAGCTTGATGTCTGCCTCTTGGGTAGAGATTCTGTATCTCAGGGGCAGGACTTAGATTGCATGGCATGTTCTGGTCCCTGAATTTTCAAAAAGAATCTCAGAACACCCAGGAGTTGTCAGCACTTGACCAGGAAATATAGTTCCCATCTATTTTCATGCTGTCCTAAATCGAATTTAAAAATCTACTTTGAAGAAAAAACTATCAACTATAACTACTATCTAGCTGCCTTGATCCACTTTTTTTTCCTCATGGATTAAGTAATTTATATAGTTTATCATTTGTTCAAAATATTATTGAAAGGCACATATTCCTGAAGAGAAAGTGAGCAATAGACAAGCTTTTGCTAATGAATCAGCTGTCTTTGCAGCCTGAAGCCTTTTAAAACGTAATGTAGATATGGCAAAGATAACAAAAATGCAGATGCCCACTGCAACTGTGACAAAATGAAAGAAGACTTGCAAAGGAGAGAGATGTCTATGACACAACCATGACGAGCTCATTTCCTCAGGTTGTAAGGGAAAACTGAACAAAAAAAAAAGATCAGTAAGTACTGATATAAGAGTTTTAGACACTTCTCTATGCTGTTAAAAGTTTAAAGAGAAGTGCTTTCACAGCTGATTCTTTGCCAATTCTTTGGCTCCCATTTTGTCATTTGTCTAGTATTAGCATCTTGTGAATCAGGATTGGAAATTGAATGGTGAATGAAATTAGAAATAAAAAGAATATTTACCCTTTTTCTAAGACAAAATACAAAGTCTGAAGCATTTAATTTCATAGTCCTCTCACTTCTGCTGATATTGGGGACAATACAAAAAAAATATAATTATTTCCATTACTGTAGTCATTTATCTGTCTTCCAGTAATCTCAGCAGGAAGGTAACTCACTCTTGCTTGAGTCTTGAAGTTTTGGTTTACACTTTCTTGCAGCTAGTCTCCAAGCTGTTAAGAAAGTACTTTTACTAGAGTCAGATTAACTTTGAGGAAGTCTGATTCTTTATGTGAGGTGACAAGTTGAGTAGCCTTGGTGATAGGCTGAGTAGCCTGTCAGAACTTCAGAATTAGAGAAAGTGTAAAATGGGCAAGGCAAATATTGCAATTAAGCTATTTTCTGCCAAGTTTCCATGTCAGTTAGAATGAACTAGAATATTTTCAGTTGGAAGGGACCTACAACAGTGATCTAACCCAACTGTCTGACCACTTCCTGACATGCCTTCCAGCCCTTCCACCAGCTTTGTTTCCTCCCTCCTCTGGGCACCTTCAAAGGCCTTAACATCTTTTCTCAAATTGTGGGGCACAGTGCTGAAGTGGGACCACACAAACATTGAATAGAGCAGGACAACCGCTTCTTTTGACTGGCTGTTTGTGCTGGTTTTTATGCACTCCAGGACATGCTTTGCTGTCTTGACTGGCGCTGAGCTGCTGCCCACCAGCACCAAGATCTATTTCTGCAGGGCTGCTCTCCAGCTACTCCTTTACAAATTCATACTTTTGCCTAGCCTCTCTCCATCCTAGGTGTGAGATCCAGTATTTAGACTTGTTCAATTTCATACTGTTAATGATTCTCCAGCTCTTAAATCTATCTAGAGTCCTCTGCAAGGCTTCTCATCCCTCAAGAGAGTTGACAACGCATTCCAGTTTGTTACTTACAGCAGACTTCTTAATACTGCATTCAACTTCTGCATCCAGACTGCTGATAAACACATTAAACAGAACCACCCCTAGAACTGAACCCTGAGGAGCAGCTCTGGTGACCACAGTTGCCAGACAGATGTAGTCCCATCCACCACAGCCCTTTGAGCTCTGCTGTTTAGCCAGCTCTTAATCCAGCACACTGTGCACAGCTCATCCCACAGCTGGGCAACTTGTTTGGAATGGTGCTGTGAGGGATGGTATCAAAAATCTTACACTAAATCCCAGGAAAAAACTGTGTCTACTGCCTCCCCTACATCCCCTTCATCATAAAGCAGGTGATATTACCTTTCAGGAGATTAAGAAGCAGCTTGAATGTCCCTAAGACTTGTTCTCAAAACTGTGCTGGTGACAGCTGGTAGTGTCTTCATGCTGTGGATATTTCAGTACTGGGATCAGAACAGATGCTAATCAAGGTACTTTAAAGAGACTGTCAGCCATACAGTTATTATGTGACTATTTGTGGAGTTTTTTGTGTAGCAGTTGCTGGCATCTTTCCATCAATTATTCTCAGGGAGATATCCTAAGAGATTCTCATTTTTCCTCTTTTTCTCTGCTCTTACAGGCCTTGCAAAAATATATAATCTAAAACATTTTATGCTGTTATCAGAGAATATGGATTGTTGCGTGAGTTCATCCTTTTTCATCTTTTGTTAATTGTAATAAAATGCACTATGTTTTTATTTGTGCTGATGTCAGCTGGGAGGAATACAGCAGCCATCATCCTGTGCTCTTTTAAAGGAAAAATAGAACATGCAAATGGAACCACTGGATCGTCCTTTAAAAATGCTTTTAGACTGCATCATTTTGAAAATGAATAGTCATAGGGACTATTAAATGAGAAAATGAATAGTCATAGGGACTTAATCGTACCATAATAAAAAATTAGGTGGCTTCAAGGTGAGTTACAGACGTACTGAGGCCAAGAAAGACAGCAATTAAATATTTAATAGGTTAAGTCTAGTGCAATCAGTCAGAAGAATCAAGGACAAAATAAAATCTGTGATAGTGACTGATGGCACATGATTTCTCATGCATTGGAGTCATATCTTAACTTCTGGGGATGTTTTCAAGTTTTTGAAAAACAGAAAAATGTCTAAAAAAGATAGTTAGAAAAATACTATTCTATTCTGCTCAAGTTTAATTACTTAATTCTTTCAGAAATGTGTCAAGAAATCAATAGTTTTTTTGTTTTCTTTTTCCTTCCACGTAAGCTGCAGGGAGGACAGAAGGATGGAAAGGGAGAGAGATGTAAGGGAAAGGAAATGTAAGCTACAGGCATTGTACTGCTGCTTCATCTGACCTACTTGCCCACATGTTGTCATCAAAACTTGATTGTCAAGATAAAAGATATTACTTTTGGTATCCCAGTACATTTATGCCTGGAAGTAATGTCATCATCTCTCTGAATTCAGTTAAAGGAATTTTCTTCACTTCTTGCCTGAATTACTGCATGTTGTGTTGTTGCAGTCTATTGAAAACCTGTTACATATTACTCATGACAGAAAAAAAAAAAGAGAGAGAAGAAGAGAGGACTGGAAGGGAGGTATTGTAGATTGTGGGATTGTATTAACTGAGCAGGAAAGGCAATTTTAATAGTAGTCCATAGGGAAGCTGGGGGAGTATTTCCAAAGAAAGTATAGAAAAGAAGTAGCTCAACTTAGGCATAACGAGCAAGAATAGAAGCATCAGTTTCTTCTGATGATTACAGTTCTATAAGTGATAGGAAAGAATATAGGGTGAAGTGTTCAGTGATAGTAAAAGGGAAGATTTGGAGGGGGAAGTTGAGGAGCTCAATTTCAGACACACTAACATTTAATTAGACAGTCCAGAAACCTTTTGCCCAGAGTTCTGCAAGTAGGCTAAACATTGCGGTCCAAGCTGGCCAGAAGGCTAGACTGAGGTTAAGCTGAAATGTAAGTTGGCAAGATCAAGTAGAAACATGGGTTTGAATCAGTATAAATAATGTAAAAAACTGAGACAGAATCTGATACAAGAAAAGATTGGATTGAAGGCATTACATTTCCACCAATACATAGTTCTTCTCTCTTTAATATTCCAGCCAACAGCACCATTGATGCCTTAATGGAATGTCCTTTTTATAGAGTGTTGGGGGTTGAATAATTTCTTTTCTTTTCTGTGGAATTTTTCCCCATTGTTATGCTAAGTACTTGTGGCTACAAGTTAGTTGCCTCTCAC
>VXBI01009243.1:850295-869584 GCA_013397375.1 Toxostoma redivivum | reverse complement strand
AAAGGGGTTCATCCCTCTCCTTGGCAAATACCTGTCTCTTAAACCAAGAGATACAGCATACACAACAATTGATCTTTCTGCTCTCTAATTTATTAATTATAAATATTTATGAATTATTTATTATTTAGTTTTAAAAAATGCTTGTTTAGAGCAGCTGATGAGGTGCTGCATTATTATAGTGCCATTAATGAACAAATCATGAAACAGAAATTTTAATGTGCTGAATACTGAACAGGGAAATTTAACTATTAGAGTCCCTTCAAATAACTGTTAGGCACTTACAAGAAAAGAATTTACATAATTCAACTGATAAGCTTTTGTGGTATTCACAAAGGTGTATGATAAAAAAAAATTAGGGGAGTATAGTGGTGAGATAACTATGTGTCCAGTAGATGCTGGTCAATCTTATGTCAGTCTAATTCCTACCAATGTCAGACTTACCTACAACTGTCATGGTATTGACAACAACAGATGTGTTGTTTCCTGTTCCAAGAGTGAGGGTGTTAGCCCTCAGAAAGCTCTGTCTACTAAAATCCTGAAAATAGTGTTAATTTGCACTTGGCTTCTCTGACAAATGCAAATGCTGAAGGAAAATTGCTTGGAGTAGATAATTTAACCATAAGGAATGAATCAAGGTTTCAAGCACAGCACCATGCTTTCATTTTCAATTAGTTTCATAGACCTGAAAGGTGGAATTAAGCAAGCTAGTATTTGGTGTTTGAATACTCCATACCTAACAATACCAATGGGAGGGCATTTGTAAAAGGGAGGAAATTGGACCATGTGTAACGACATGTCCTTTTTGCATCTAGAACCTGATGCTGTTAATCAAACCATGCTTTGAGAAATAAGAAACAAACTAGAGGTATGTCACAGAACTGGCTTAGTATTGCATCTCTAGAAGAATTAGATGATGTTTAAGAGCATTCTATGTTGCTTGAGGTGTTTCCACACCTTTCTGAAGGGAATTATGATACTTTAGTGAGTCACAGGCCCTTTACTGCTGATGGAAGTGATCTTTTAGCTTCAGTGGGGAGAGCCATCCATTCAATTACTGTGTTTGGCTATTATTTTCAATTTACATTACCATGAATACAATAGTTCTTAGATTTTCTCTTTGTTGCTCTTAGCAACCTCTAACAGAATAGTACTATGGTAGATTCCCAATATTTCCTCTGAATTCACTGTATTCCTATTTCATGTTGTGTGCTTTGGGTTTAATCAACTTTTTGCCACACGGGAAAGTTTAACTTAAAAACATGGTCAGTTTTAGATCTTATTTCATACCTCTTGCTGTATGTGCTGCCTGCAGAATTTGCTCTGGCTTAACTGAGGTGTCTAACCAAGAGTATTTAAAGACTATTCAAAATGGAGAAAGAAACCCCACTCATCTTCCTTATGTTGATAGTGGTGCATTCAGCTAAAACTTGTGAAAATCATTCCTGAAAACAGTCCTTAATTGTACTGCCCTCCTTTCTCTTGGGATACTCAGTCCTTCATCTCTTTTTTTCCTTTTAGTCAAGTAAGATAAAGGTCTTTGAGGACATGGTGAAAAAGGATGCATCTCTTGTGGTAAGGAGTCAGTTGTGTGTAAATAGCTGTTATGGTTCTTTAAAACAAGGATTAGCTGTGAGGTAGGAGTGTGGCAGCTTCCCACCTCTAGTAATAAGTATCACTACATGTGTAGGATGGATGACAAATGGAACTTTGATTGATAGACTTAGTGATGAAATTCTGCAGTTTACAAAGAAGTATCTTCAGCTCTGTCATCATTTCTCAGCTGTCTCACAAGGACCTATCAAAGAGGCAACAGTACGCTTTAAAAGTATGATTTCAGCTGCTCAGAAAGAAGCTTCTTTTATTTCCCCTTCAGCAGCTGCAATGTTTATATGTAGAAATAAAGCCATTGTGTCATACAAGCATAGGACACTCAAAGAAATGCACTTCAGCAGCATCTCATCACAAGCAGCACAGCTTTAGCTGCATTTCACAGCTGATGTATGAATGTGTGATTCCAAGTGCATAAAGCACCTATAATAGGCTATTCCCTCTGCTAGTCTGCACTGTCTTTTAAACCTGTTTCTTCCTCAGCTCTATCACAGGTTCGTCTTTGCCAGCTGCTTTACCAGCTCAATCAACTATTTTTTGTAGACTGTCTGCAAAGTACTATTCCCCTGTTCTTCTGAGTTTTGGTATATACAATTTTCATTTACTCTATGAACCACTCCTTATCCCACAGCATGCTATGGGTAATGTGCCACTGTAACTGCTGACTGACCTACACTGCAATAGTGATCTCCAAACTTTTTTGATTTCACTTCCTTATCAGTAAAAAGTCTTTGAGCTTCCACCCTCTACATATGTGCATCTATTTAGTCATAACTCTGCTTGTACTACTAGATATATGTACTGTTGTACTAATATATTGTGTATATTATTAAATGTACACAAAAATATAAATTAAAGAAGGATAAGATTAGGATGACAATATTTTGAAATAATTATTTAATTTTATTTATTCTTAGAACAGTAGTCATCCTTAAAATGTCACCTGTTTTTGAAAGGACAGATTGTGTTTATTTTTTTCAATATATTTGCTAGGTAGCATACTGCTGACAGCCATTTGTCATCTCCAGAAAGGTCAACAAATTTGGAACATTTGGTTCTTTGTTAAAGGAAAGTATGTAACTCATCCTTAAGTTGGATAACTAAGTGAAAGCGCTTTGCCACAAGATAACCATACAACTTCTCTGCGGTACAAAAGATTTTCACAATCCACACCCCATCTCACTACAAAGTTTTGTAAAGAATCTGCATATTTAAAACCTTGCTAACTGAGGAATGCATTTAAGTTTGTTGCCATGTTGTTTTGCATGTCTTATTCCAGTTATTTTTACCATGGCAGGAGGAACAAGCATTTCCCCAGTGCTATGTGGGTCTTTAACTTTTAAGTAAGAAACCTCTTACTGCTAAACAGCCTTTAAATCCTGTAAAGTGCTGGATATTGCATGAGTAAGATGTTTGTATTCATGTTCTGGATGCTTTGTTTTTAAATGCCTTGCTAATTGTGGAGGCTTCATACTATCTCAAGGCATAGTGTATGTTTAGGGCAAGGTTTATCATTAAGACCATGGATGAAAATGCATATTTTAAATAATCTTCTTGATAATTACAAAAGACGTTTGGCCTAGTTCTTGTCAGATCAAATTGTCACTGTTTTGACCTCATAAAGTGGCTAATGAGGAGGTTAGGAGTAGGAGTACAAGTAGTGTCAACTCTGCCATTTTTTGTTGTTCACTTGTGCTCATGTTATCAGTATTCTCAGGCTGTGGTTTCTTAGTAGGAATATTTTTAAAACAGTTGTCCATTTTGCAAGGTTTAGTTTAGTTAAAACTAGTTAATATAATCCATAAATCAACTTAACCAGGAGCCTGTGAACTTCAATATTACAATATATGCTGAGAATAAATGAACAAGTAACACTATTACTTCGAACACTTTGCACCGTGGAGCAGCCACTCTTCCCCCAGGGCATGTCACAGGCCATATGTGACATGGGACCCTATGACATGCTGGAAGTCATATTTATATATGTCCCAGAGGCTGCCTAAGAACTGTTGCCTGAACAACAGATGACAAATAACAACTATGAAATAAATTCCAATTGATGCTGCAAAGCTTTCAACTTACATCTATCATTCCAATGCTTATTGATTAATGGTGTGTTTTCCCAGCCCATATTTGTCATGTCAATTAATGAAGTATTCTCTTAGTGTGAGGAACAAATTGATCTTTTAGAGGAGTGTTTGCTGTCCTTGTGTGTGAAGGTAAAACTACTAGTAAAGTTTGTGTTTTATGCCAGCAAGGTTTTGGGCCTCTTGGCCTCTTGATGTTCTGCAGAAGGGAAGGGAGCATGAGATTGGAAAAGCAGGGCTCTTTCTGGATTCCAGTAAAAAGGCCAGGCAACAAAATAGCTTTATAAGATAGCCATTTCAATAAGAGAAGAATATAGAAGTGAGCAATTTTTACACTCTTCCAGAGTCTGGGAACCTTGTTTTTGTGCAGCACTGGGTGCAGCTCAGATGTATTTTCCCACAGCCCTTTGCCCAGATCCTGTCTGCAGAAAGTTTCCTGCCTCCCTCCTGTTCTGTAGCGCTTTTGTTTTGAGTAGCAAACAGAATCATGTAACAGCTCCTGACAAGTTGCGAGGTTATCTCTGTCACAGCAGCCATCAGCCCAGAGCAAGGCTGGCACAGGGCACTACCACAGCTTCCTATGCAGTGGCTGCTACTGCTCTGCAATGGGCTGCTCAAACCCCAAGGTCCAACACAGCCGATGGTCTGGTTGAGATCACTGCCTCCCCAAATAAAACATCTTCTGAAGGTTCCCAGTACACTAGGTAGGAGAAACGTGTATCTCTAAGCAGAGAGCATGTAGCTTCTCATAGCTCTGAAATAAGTAACTGGGTTAAAAGATTACCCTTTCAGAAATGAATGAATGATAGAAAGGCAGTGGATCTGCAGTGGAAAAAGGCTGGTAGAAAGAAGCATTCAAATTACAGTCCAATATGAATAGCAGCTAAGGGTTGTAGAGAACAATTCTGGAGGATAATGAGCCCCATGAGCCTATGGTCTGGGATAGATCAGAACATGACAAAATTTATGACAAATCTAGTAAGTGAGATGTAGAGCTGAATTGGACTGGAGCTCATCTGATTTGACTGTGGAAAACTAGGCCTCCTCTGCTTCAGCTAAAAAGGTATATTTTGCTATAATGTTTAGGAATTGCCAATATAGGGCTGCAGTTCCCTGCAAGACTAGTCTTGATGTGGTTTTTTGATTCTTCCTTTAGTCTAAATGAAAGAAAAATCCTGCTCTCCCAGGGGTTCAGGCTGAGGGCACCTTTTTCTGAGTATACTGGGGAAAAAGGTGAAAGCTTTTTCTCCTGTCTTTTAAGATCTATCTTCAAAAATTATTTGTATCTTAAGGAAGATACAAATAACCAGCTTATAATTGCTTCTGGACAAATAGAGGGCTTGCCAATGGCAAAATTATCTGAGAAGGAATTGGTGACAACTGTCACCTGTTGGACACAGAAATAGGCAGAAAACAATGTGCCTGTATCCAGACCATGCTGGCTTCAGCCTGCTATCTGTAATAATAGAAAAGGCTCCAGTGGCAGTATATCTGTAGTTTCTGTATTTTTAGGCAAAGTGTTAAAATCCAGAAGACATTAGCCAGGGCTGAGAACCTGTATCCGGAGAGTTTCTATTGGTAAACCAGTTGTTTGGAGCTACTAATGGAGCAGCCCCCTCTACCTGCTGAAAATTTTTAAGAGCTTTGTCTACAGCTCCTTCTGAGCTTGACTTAGATCTAGGCAATGGATAAATTCTACTTAGACCATGAAAACTTGCTAGCTTTGCTTTCAGACTTCTTGTGTGTCTTTTTAAATGTTGTGAGCAGCTGCAGTGTGCCCCTGCAAAGGGAGTACCTAGCTCAGACTGGCAGAGCAGAGTCAGAGCCAGTCCTTGGCTTGAAAAAGTAATGATTAAGTTATCAGATATTTACACACTCATTAAAAACAATAACTGAGTATCCCTAGGTTAGGGTTTCCAAACCAGCAAGGAACAGTAAGCACTAGGTTGGAATAGATGTTGAATTAGAGGGTTTTTATCTCCCCTGTTACTTTATAAATCTCGTTTTTTTCTTTAATCCTATGCAGAATTCCTACTAACAGGAGACTACACTGTGTTTTGAGAGGCCTTATGCTTATTGCCTATCCACTGTTAATTAAAGTTCTCAGAGGACCAAACATGAAATTGATTCTGGGAAGGCTTGCTGATGGCTTTAATGCAAGTCTCCCTCTGAAAGAGAGGGAAAGATGTGATTCCACCCCAAGTGCAAGCATGATGCTTATTACCTGAGGGATTGGAGTTTTCAGAGCACCTGTAAAATCAATCGATTGGCAAAATGAAGACTGAGGATATGACTACTAAGGACTGTTATATGTAGCAAAGAATATTTTGTAAGAGGAAGCACTGTGAAAGCTGAGGCCAAATCCCTCCTCATTAATTTATTCTGTTCCTCTAAACCTCCCCTCTGAGATTCCGTTTAGCTATCAACTACTTAATTTCAGATCCTGATACTGGGGTCTTGTAGTTTCTGTGCTGCATTGCTGAGAACAGACATAAAGGATGAAAGATGCTTTGGAGAGGCAGGATATTGCAATTATGTAAAAAATAAATACTGAAGAACAAATGGCCAGAGGTCAAATGCTCATCCCTGTATCCAACCAACTACAGCCTTCTCAGATCAATAGTCTGTGCTACCTGTGAGGAGTAGATGTGTTCTTGACTGGTAGACATTTAGCTGAAGAGAGAATTGTGGTGTCTCGAGCAGTCTGCCCTATGCATAAGACAAATACATGATAATAACTGTGATTATTTATGAACTTTTATGCTTGTGAGTCAGACCAACTGCTTTGCTTATTTAGCAAAGCTCTAGAATCTTAACTTGAAATTTCTTATCTGTAGAGATGCTGAGCTGCTGGGTGCTCTCATTTACAGCCTCGAATTGCAATCCCAGAAAGAATTGTAGAAATCCACACTCCATGAAATTTATTAATACTTCAGATTGTACCTGTCAGAAATTGTCCCTGGATTGCCTAGAGGCCCCTAGGATCTCTTGACTGTGCCCCACTTTACGTCTAAATTTTTGTAGGAAGAAAGAAATAATAAACCCATACACTGCAAAAGCAGTATTCTGACACAGTTTTTCTGCCTTTCTTTAAACGTGTAGATCCCTAATTCATGAGACTGCATAATTATATATTTGCTTATGAATAATACACTGTGTGGGTTTCTGTTCCCAGTTCCCCACCTCCTTTTTCATTCCTGTTTAGATGCATACTGTAATTGAGCTGTTTCCCAGAGGGGCATCACAACACCCTACAACCAACTGTGAGAAATTCTCATGTCTTGCATACACCCTATTTCTCTCCCACATCCTGGCTCAGAGAATTTAAAGAGCCTTCATTAATTAACACTGAACCTTGCAGGGTACGCATGAATCACAGCAGCTGTGGTTAGGGACTGAAATTTAATTAGAAGCACATATTAGGAAGGTGATTTTTTGAAGTTTCAAACTGCAAGAGGTAGAAAGTTAGCTGTAAGTGTGTTGCTGTTTATAAGTGCAGGAGTATGTACTTAAGTGTGTGATGGTGCCAGTTTTCAAAGACAAAAAGATAAATCTAACAAAAGTTCTTGACTTTTCAAAGTCACTTTAAGGAAGGTTTTGCCAAAATGATTCATGAGGTTTGCTATTGCTGTTTAGAAGTTGATGCTGACTGCATCAAAATCTAATGAGAATGCAGTACATGAAAAACTAGGATTTAAAAAAAAATAAATACAGGAAATACAGGAAAGCATTTCAGTAATAATACTATACAATGTTATTATCTTTCTGTCCCAGTATTTTGATTAAGACAAGACGGGCAGCTTCCACACTGCTTTTTATGGAGGGTGGAGGTGTCACGCAATACATTTAAAGATTTGCTGGCTAGAAGAAAGCAGGACTCTGACATATTTGATGAAAAAACACCCATGTCTTGACCACCTTTCTCATATTCCTTTCTACTTCTCATAGAGTGCTGTCATTTCATTGGGGTCTTTATAACTCCAGCATATTTAGTGTATATATCTTCTTTCAGGTGCTATTGGCATATTTTTTTAAAACCTAAATACTTCTAGATGGTTACACCACAAAACAGTAGATGAAATATATGTATTGAAAATAATTACTTGAAAATATACTTGTGCCACTTGACATCAATAAACATTCCTATATGATAGCAAAGGATGTAGGTGTATTTTGACATAATGCATCTTCCTTAAAAACAGTGGACCAAAAGACCTGCTAAATTTTCACACTTCTTTTTGGTATAGTCAGAGGATGATAACACTGAAAACGAGCTATGGAAAGAAAAGGAATTAAATTGTAATGTGATCTATATCGCTTACATATCAGCTGTCTGTGATCTTGCATTTTAAGTCCAGTGGTGTTTTCTGGGTTTTGTTTGTAGTCAGGAGAGGGGTAGGTGCTCCCAGTGAGCAGATCATGCCTTTGGGATAAATGGGTAGACTCTTATTCTGAAAGTGCTCTTACTCACTATTGAGTATGAGAGTGTTCAAGTCTACCAGGAATTCATGTCTGAATTGTAGTATCTAAGGCTGGGAGAGAAACCCCATCTTTCTGTACAGAGAACGTATTCAAGAACTTGTCCTGCTGCAGGCAACTGATTGCTCACAGCGATGTCCTACTGATGTGCTCTGTTCTTGTGTATGTCTTTCCCATACTGCAGCTGTAGACAGGCATGCCTGCCTGTGATGTCAATAGCTTTTAAAAACTAAAGGGAGTTTATATTGCTTTGTGCTTATATAGGCAATTCCTAAAGCAAAAGCAAGAACGTTTCTTGGAAGTCAAGAACATTGGGAAAAATGTACTGGCCTTCCACGTGGGTCAGATTATGTTATAATTAAGTTTTAAATTGCTTGAGTAAACATTTCCTGGTTTAAAGTGATGTTTGACATTGCTATGTGCTCCTAAGGATATGTAACATTTCCTCTCATTTCAGGAGTGATGCAATTCTGTACAGATAGATCAATGAGTCATGCTCACATACAGTGAGCATGGTATTTACAATTTGTGGTGTGAGGTTCTGGTACTCACTGTCTCACATACAGGATTAACTCTCACTCACAGTGGTAATTTTTACATTTTCTGGAGCTGTTCAAGGAGATGGACAATTTAGCATCAATATTAACTTAATATTAAGTTTCTATAAAAGTAGGTTGAATTTTTGACAGCGACCTCCAAAATTTGATAATTTGGTATCAGTTAGATGTCATCTCCATACTTTAAGTATGTTCTTATTTCTCACTGTTGTTCTTCTTGGGAAGATGAAGGGAGAAGTTTTATTTCAAAATTTGCAAAATTTACACTTGGTTAAAGGCGTGGAGAATTTCATCTGTGCTAAAATCAAGTGCTACAGTAAAAGTGCAGAGTGGCCACAGATCTTGTTGGAACCACCAGCTCTACTTTGCCAAAGTCAAATAATGGGGCTTGTTGCTTGAAACAAAACAGAATTTTACAAAGGAACAGTCACGTTCTTAGGAAGTATGACCATTAAATTTGACTTGTCTATCCTCTAATATGTTGCAATCCTGATTCTGTGTATAGAGTTGATACAATGAGCTGTCTACACAACTGAAACAAGCTTTATGGAGACTGATGGAGCAAGCATTACTATCAACCATATTAGCACTGTTTTCACCTATATTTTTCCCTTCACTACTAGGGTTTTTTGCATGAACCCGATTGTGAAGTTCTGTCTTTGACTTTTCTGTGGCAAGTCTTGAATAATAAAAACAAACATGTACAGACAGAACCAAAACAAACTCAACAAGTACATGTGAGTTTCTTGTTATTTTCCATTATAAATCTCAGATGCTGTATTTGGTTTTGACTGTAATCTTTTTAATTCAACAAGCTGTGGTAAGTGTGAAGGGAACTAAAGACCATTTTAAAGGTTGAAGGCTAAAATACTGTCTTACTGGCAGAGCTGGCACAAAAATAGGGCTTCAAAATTGTGTTGAGTGGCACCATTATTGAAGAGGATCCCTTTAAGACAGATGGTAGAACTGATGTTCCAACTGTGGTTATGATCTTTAAACATCTCCGTGTGCTTTTCACAGTAGAAAGTGTCCTAGCCTTGCTTCCTTGGCCCAGTTCAAATGGGGCTGTAATCACTTGGCACCTAAAATTTAAACCTGTACTTTCCCATTATGGCATTTCTCCCAAGATAATAGTTTTTTGAGTGGACTGACTTCCCATTGGCAGATTAGTTTCTGGCCCAAATTGCTTAAACGTGTTTTATTGCAAATTTCATTTATGCCTTCATTTAGTTGCCAACCATTGTGCCATGTCCTGGTTTCAAAGTGTGTCAGAATGCTTTGTGATGGTCTTAGAGCTGTGACTGTATAGAAAAGGAATTTTTATTAAAGAGTGATAATAATAGTGACTGTACTGAAATATATCTTTTGCTGGAACTTCAGTGTGTTGTTCTATAACCGTTTTCTTCTAAGTACTTATGTAGAGAACAAAAATTCTTTCTACCATCTCTGTTGATTGGTGATTTAATCCATTTCTTTTCTGTTGCTTCTCTCCTTCTGAGACTTGGTCTCAGTCTCTTGTTTCCTTGTCTCCTCTATCAATGTATTTTCTCTGTCTGATCTACTGCTAAACAAGTCTTGTTTGAAGATAAACCAAGCATTATCTGTCCTGCATCCCATTGTGTTGCTCATTTGTATCATTTATACTATGAATGCTGTCCTGTTACTGAGTGTTGCAAGGCCACTTTCTTGATGGTTTCTTCTTGCTCTGTCACAGGATAAATTATTACTGCTGGTAGTATCAGTATTATTATTGTTGATTCTGTTTATTATCTTCATTTGAGAGAGCTGCAGAAAGACAGTCAAAAGCTTCGAAGAAACTTGGTAATACGTATGCCTCACAGTTTGAATCCCGAGCCTTCTTTCTTTTCTGTGTTTTGTCTCCATTTATTTGGTATGTGAGATATTATTATATGATTACAGAGAAGGAGACAGGAAATTCCTTTTTTATTAAGCATAGTGCTTTCCTGTTTTCATACATCATTGTTTGTAAAATGCATCCAGGAGCAGAGGGGTTTTTTAAGATGAGATTTAGGCTGCATTTTGGATTAGACACTAGATGGAATGAGAGGAGGGAAAAAGAACCTGTTGTAAAAAAAAGTGCTGTTGGTGTCTGTCCTGTTTTGTTTCCTGCTTTGTGTCCCTTCTGAAAACCATTACCAGTGAGGTGTTCTATTTTCCTCCATCTGTGTGGGTGGGGATATTGGATGGCTGTTTCTATCCCAGTGCTAATAGCTTTTTACTTCTTCACCCAAGTGGCTATCCAGACCAGTGTGTGCATTCGACAGGAGATGCCATTTGGCAAGTACTGCCATCCTCCTTTAGTCTGTTTCTGTTTTGTTGCATTTTAAAATGGCCAGTTGTACAGCACTGGCAAACACAGGGGAAGTCTGGCTCTGCATTTTAGGACATGCCTGCATGCTTTGCCAGAAGGGCAAACAAATCCCACTGGCCTTTTCACCTACACAGACACAATTATTCAGAAAACAGTGAATGGCATGCAACAGGAAAAAATATCCCTTAAAAAAAAAACAACCAAAAAAAGGATGGATTTCTGTTCTGTTGGGTAAGGCTGCACACATCTTGGACCCTTACATGTTCTCAAGCAAATATAATGGGACATGGCAGGTGTTAACGCACAAGATTCACTGGAGAATTTGGGGCACAGTTGCTTTTCTGGTGTCCTTCCAGCTATTGATAGTGATACTAAATGTACTTTCTTTAGACTTCTAGACTTCAGACGATACAGTGTGATACAGTGCAACCCAGGATAAGTTACACATTTCTGCAAGGATTGGCTCAAGTCCTAGGTAGTGATTTTGTTATAGTATTCCTTTCTAAGAACTTTGTATTTGAGAGTGCAAGACTCATAGCCCCTCAAAGCCTGTTGCACTAGTGTCTTTCATTCTTATACACCGCTAGGTGCTTCTAAGAGACAAGTACCTTCCCCCGAACTAACCATTTTTATCTCTTATTCAGTACTTGTACTTTTACTCTTTTAGTATTTAAGGAGACAGCTGAAAGACATGTTGGCCCATAAATTTCTTCTTCAGGCCGAGGTACTGTAATAGCACCAAAAATTGACCGATGTATCTTTGGGGCAGTGATGTTAGAGAAAAGAGATGGGAATCTCTTTTCCCAGCATGAGAACTTCTAGGATGAGATAGGGGTAATAGTTGCTCTTATACAATATCAAATCCTATGGTTTGCAAAGTGAGTGGGTTATAAAAGAGACGGTACTTCGCTGCTCAGGGAATAGACTAGGAGAAGTGAACAGCAGGTAACCATGCTGCTAGCAGAGAAAGTGAGAACACTCTTTGGATTACTCATGCCATTGTGGGATGAAGAGTAAAGAAACAGCTGGTAAGCTGTCAGGTTGATCTTACAGAAATTTGAAATGTCTTCTTCTGGTACTGTAATGCTGAATTATTTCAATGAAGGTATGGAGGCATAGGAAGAGAAGACAAGGTGGTTGCACCTGCTATTAGACTTTTTTTTTCTCTTTTCAATGTAGATACATGTAAAACCCTCCATTTCCTTCTTACCCACTCCATTAAACTCATCCACAACCATACTGTCTTCCAATCCTAGTTTTTCATATAGTAATTTGGCCAGGTTGATCAGGATGTTTCTAATTTAAACTCTGTAAATGGTTGATTGGTACTTTCTGCAGACAAGAATGTAGATCAGAAGAGGACAGCCAAACACACAATCATTTCAAACAGGTCTAGGTTATGTATGGAGAGCATAGATATAGAGATTTCGATTAGGGATACTTATGTGGCTTATTTATCCTCTCCTCTTGAATGCATTAATAAGAATCTGAAGATGTCTACTGCTGTGAAGAAAGGGTGTTTATTATTTGATTTATTCTTTCCTTCTTTCCTTTTTATTTGTTCTTTCTGATCTCAGAATTTTAAATCTTCTCATAGTGTGCAGGACTGAGAGGCATATGAGTGGCTCAGTGATTTCCTGTTAGTAATATTCTTCCTTTTTGCACACTGAGATCATCTTGCTTGTGACACATTGACCTTATTTTTATCCCAGCGGGACAGATAGAAATGTAATGATCCTGCTCTGGTAAGGAATAAATTTTTAAACTCATGAGGCTTGCACAAGTACAAGTGCTTGGAACAAGGGCAAGGTAAGGATAAAACAGGAACCCCTTTGCATTTCTCTCTTACCTTAGTTCTTAGCAACCCCACGTCTACTGAAACTAGATCACATCCCAAAGTGAGTTTCCTGCCCTGTCTATATGGTTTTTAGTCTAATTATGTCAGTAGGGAACTCTCAGGGTTTGGAGAAGAGTAATTTTTTTGTAACTTAGACTTCTTAAATACTTTTTATGTTTCTCACATTTTACATATTTAACCCATGGATATGCTGCCAAATCTGTGTAAGGTTTTGTTCCTCCTACGTGTTCCACCCCTTTGTCAGATCATATTCTCTGCTTTCCAAGTTGTTACAAAACACTTAAACCAATGTGAATTCTGCTTCCATTGTTTGCATCCCCCACAAAACCAAGCTGGCTGTTCTTTTGCCTTGCCTGGAATAAGGCCCCCTAAAAAATAAACACACTTGGCTTGTGCTTTTAGCATCTTTCCATCACTGATGTAAGGCTGTGCATGGCATTGGTTCATTTGACATGAATCATCCATCCATCAGAGAGGTGTCACAATTTGGAAAATTCAAAACTTCAGTCTGGGCAATGACTCCTTTGTAATCAAAGGGAAAAATAAAAAGAGGTTGAACATGTGCCTTGCCTGTGTACATCTTGACAAAGTTCTATCAAGGGCAAAACTGGATTGCATTGCAATGCCGTAGGTGTGAATATTACTCTTTGGACCTGTGGCTCATCTAATCAGCATCCATCTGGACATGTTGTAGGATCCAGGGTTAATGATGGCTTCCTCACGTGCTGACATATATGTGGAAATATTTTTCAAAATCTCTCTCTTTAAGGGATATCACTTTTTTTTGGTCTCAGATTAACTTATGCTCTGTTGCTGTTTGGTTTCTGACAAATTTTAATGTCAAAACTTGCCTGTATCAGAAATTCAGAGCAACTGAGCCGAGGTTTAAAAAAATAAAGCTATTCACAATAAATTCCCAAGTTTTTGAAGTTTTCTGCCTGAGTGGTTTTGCTGTGTCCCTCATTTAGGATCTTCATCTCATGTTGTATCTCATGTTTAGACTTTGACAGGTTGAGATGCACACACAAGGGCCTTTTTTCTTGATGCTTCCAGTTAATTTGGAACTTGGCAGTACACATGCACTTATTCGTTATTTTTAGCATGCATTTCTTTGCATCTGTCAACAGTAAATTTAATTTGCCATTGCATAGACCAATTTCATAGATCTACTAAGAAACAACTTAAATAATTTTGTGCTAGCTGCAAATTTGTTTCTTTGTTATTTATATTCTTTTCCACGGCACTGACAACTAGGTGAGGTGGAGCTGCTTGAGCAAAATGCCTGCATTGTTTTCTTTATCATACTGAAAAAAACCCTCACAATTATGATCCTAATTTTTTTTTTCTCTGTTTTTATAATTTTTAATCCTTTAGAGCACTTTTTCTCCTGTTATGATGTTTATAGGGATTTTGGTAAAGTGCTCTTTAAAAGCCTTTTGAAATTCTGTCTGGCATCTGTTTTCTTCTATCTGGTGTTTCATTACATCTTTGTAGATCCAAAGAGTCCTAGTATGTTTGATTGCTTATAGAAAGAATACTGGATTTATATTGTCATATTTTAATAATTTGTGACATTTACTTCTGTTACAGTGCCTACTAATGAAGTAAGGTTTGCAGGTCCCTCATTGTCACAAACATCATAAATATTTAAAAACGAACAAAACAACAACAACAAAAAAAACCAAACCCAACAATAACCAAAACAACACAACCAAACAAAAAGCAACAACCAAAAAAAACCAAAACAAACCAAAGAAAATTACCAAAACCCAAAGATGTCTATATTACCTTCCAGTACTGTAGTAGGGTAGTTGCATAATATTGCTAGCAAATCAACTTTACTTGTAACTATTAAATAAATGTCTGAAAGATTACCACAGTTTGTGTTGAATTCTGAGAATAATGTATGTTAACTATTTATGTGTCTTTCAGTAGGTACTGCAACTCTTCACAACTGTTTACAAAGTAAAGTGCACAACACTATCATTAAATGGTAACATAGTATGGGTGTTGTGGTATGAATAGGGAAAATCCAGACCTGATATCATCCCTTTTACACCTTTCTCGCTCCAATGCTTTACCTTTGTGTGAAGTTCAGACTGAAGATAAAGTTTCTCTTCAAGTTACTATTTTCAGAATCAAATCTTAGTGGAAATTCTTGTGATTAGGTTATGGCTCTAGACATTTAAAATCATCTGGAGGGTCATTAAGACTTAAGTTGATTGCATTCAGAGAGCAGGGAGTGTGCATGCCCCTCATCAGCAGTGACAGTAGGAGACTTGAGTGGCTTCTCAAAAAATAAATTACGGCTCTTCTGACAGTGCTCTGAAGCCCTCAAGGCTAAACCAAATCCTTCTTCTTCTTCTTGTGATGTGCAAATCCTTGCAATTTTCAAAGATACAAAGTCTCTTTCTTTTTTTGATGGAGGTATGGGAGTGGAGTAAATGACGAATTAAGGGATGATGCAGTACCAAATGTTAACTAAATACTGAGGGGAAAATGAATGAGACCTTGAAGTTGTAGACCATGATGTGGATTGATTTATGCTCAGATTTTCACTCAGCACTTGACTAATATTGAATTATGAGCAATGATCCCACTACTGATTAGGGTCTGGAGGTACCTGTTCCATCAGCAGAGGGGAAAAGTAAATCAACAAAGTATTCTGAATTCTTTCATCAAATTTCATGTAAATGGGAGGTGAAACATCAATAGTGACAAACCTTGTTTCTTTATGGCCACTGAAGCCGTTTGACTCCTAGAAGTTCATTTGCCTAGGAGACTAACTGAACCATAGCATTCATCTGGATTTTAAAACACATGGTGGACATAAAGCAGGAAGAGATTTTAAAGATAATTTCCTGTCAGACCATAGCTATCACACAAAACCCTGTAAAGTATCAAGGAAGCTGGAAGTGAAGATGCAAAATTGAAAATAAATTGTATGTCCAAGATACTTTTGCTTAACTTTAGAGATGAGAAGAAGCAGAAGTTCCAGAACTTTGATAAAAAGATCTGACTAGGCAGAACAGATTGGACAAGAGTCCTATTTTTTTCAATTATTATTCTTCCATCCTTTCCAGCCATAAAGGCCTTGTTTGTAAGACCTACTCTGTTTATCACTGGTAGCAACAGTAAATGGAAAAAGACAGGCAGGATAATGACTGATCTCTGAAATGGCTCATTTTGTTAAGTAAATTACAGATTGTGCTGTGGACAGAGACAGTTGGCAGGCAGTATTGCCCAAGCTCCAGCCCTCACAGAAAGTGAATATGTACTTGCCTTTCATTAGTGCACACGGTATCATTATTACCATTGCCATCATGACAAATGTCATGATGATTACATGTGTCCCTGAGAACAGCTGCAGACAGGAGGGGTGGACTGTGCAGTGAAACAAGCTATCCTGCTATCAGGAACTGTTCAACCTGCAAACAAATCAGTAAATATTTCAGTATGAGGTCAGACAATACTTGGTTGAGGTTTGCATTTGTCTAGACTTCTCCCATTCTGGGATCTCTGAGCAGTCTGTATCTACTTATTAAAATGTTGCTCTCGTTTGAAACAGGGGGGAAATTATGTCTCCTGCAAGTTACCCAGCAAGTCCCTTCCAACATAAGGGGTAGGATTAAGATCTTCTGACATGAAGCTCTCTAACTGATTTATTAAACCATTATTTTTCTTACAAAAACAAATGACTTGCTGTTTTCCAGTCACTGGACTAAATGCTCGGCCAGCTGTCCTTCTTCTTTACCTGGCAAGCAGTGATATGCTACTGGTGTTTTCAGAATAGACCCAATGAGAATCTTCCCTTACTCTGTAATAAATCCTGTGAGCAAGAATAATGTGATCATTTCAAAAAGAGAGCATGAAGAAAGCTCTTTACTTGTCTTAACAGTTAACACTTTTCTCTTGTAATTATGAAGGGTAAAGTAGCTTCTTTTCATTACATATTAGATGAGTGGGACTAATTTTGAAAAATCAGATTAAAAATTTACTGCTCATGGAAACAGGACCCAAATCCATCACAAAAACGTTTAAGAGCTCCTATATTCAGAATGATAATTTTGAACACAGAAGAATTATCAATGAGTTCCTGATGGGAATTTCTTGGCCAGTAGCTTTTACCCAGCAAAACCAATACAAGGACAGGAAGTAGCTCCTGGTTTGGGCTCTTGTAAAATTTTTTGTCTAAACGTTATCTGTTCATTTTATATTCTGTAGTACAAGAGTCTTTGTTCTTGGTTTCTTGAAAAGAAAATTGCATCCTTAGAAAGTTTGTTACCTCCAAGAATGTTATCTCCTAATGCAATGGGCTCAAAAGTATTTTATAGCAAATATGTGCCTAGATACAAACTAGTGTTGTCTTAAAAGCTAAAAGAAATTGATAAAATAGTTCCATTAGTTGTCTGATAATCAGAAAAGATAAATCAAAGTGCTTGACTTAACTTCTCAGTTTCATACATTATTTTGTATACCTCATACTTTCACATTTTTTCCTTTCCTAGTTTTAAGTATTTCAAGTTTTTTGAGACTTTCCTATTATAATGGTCTCTATATAGAACAACTAATTTTAATTTCTAATTCAGATCTACGTAATCCTCTTGAAACTGTAGGATTACGTTACATGTTAGTGTTGTATCATATTGCAATCTGGTTAAACTTTGGTAACCAAAGTAGGTCATTTGCTGCCTGAGTTATTGCTGGCATACACAAGTTTTCCCTTTATCATGCTGGAAATAATACCCATGTTAGTACTCCAACCGCCAACAGAAAAGGAGCTTGCAGAGCTGCTGAGAAAAAGGTTCATGTATATCTGTGCAGAAGCTGGGATGTATTTTGTGGCCAGCAGCCAGTGTGGCACAGAGAATGGTGTGTGCTGGCCGCTACCATGAGCTGTGTGTGCAGCTGTGGGTGCTGAGCCATGCTGAGGTCGGGGCTCCTGCACACACAGCCTGCCCAGCTCTGAAACTGCTGCTCTGGACCTGTGAGCATTGTGGCAGTTCAGGCTAGCTGAAAGGGCCCTTCTGTCATGCTGCTCTGCTAATCTGTTTCTATGTCTTACTTTCCATTTAACAGTAAAATTAACGAAGTGAAAGCCAATACTCATCTTCAGAATTTAGCTATTACCTTAATTAAAAAGCAAATATTTAATGTGACATTGTTAAGGTCAGCATGCTCAAATGTAACCAACTGCAACTTTGAAATACTATTTAAAATGCCTTTAATTCAGCATTTAAGAAAGTTGCTGATTTAACAATCCAGGGAACTCAGCTCTGATCACAAGCACTGTACCTTTAGTAACATGAGTCATTGCATCTGTTTTCTTTTTCAGCTATCTCAGACATACAGTTAAGACACTGATCTGTGCTAGCAGTAGTATTTTAGTACATAATGTTGATGCTTTTGTGGGTCTGCTTCCTCCCTAATTTCCTCCATTTTTTCCTTTTCATAGTTTTATGAGAGGCTCCTCAGGAAGGAGCAATTCAGATCATTGTTCCAACCCTGGTGTACAAGACAAAAACCACTGTAGCTTTCAAGTGACATCCACAAGTGGAACTGCAGATTGTTTTCAAAATTGCTTGTCACAGCAAGAAAAGTACATATAAACCCATAGTCAAAAGAGGGAAATGTTCTGGGACGTTAGTGGTCAAGACCTGGTATTGTGGCTTCCATCGTTTCTGGAAAGTGACTGATCTGGATATAGTAGGGCTGTTTGAGTTGGACAGAAAATAGTTCATCTTTTTGACAATGAAGAGTAGAAATCTTTGATTTGTGTTCAGCTAGCAAATGTGGCGGGGTTAAGTGCAGGTTCCATTTGTATGTCAATGCAATGATAGAAAAGTGGCTTTTGCAAATAAACCACAGGCAAATCTCAGAAAATAATGCAGTATACCAAATCTTCCACTGCTAACAGGGTTAAGAAGACTCAGAGGATCAATTTAAAGAAACAGTTTTCAAGCCAAATGTATTTCTAGATAAACAACACTGAAGTCTCAGGAATGCTGCCAGGATTAAACAATGCCCTTAATTTCTAGTTAGCAGTTGATCTCAATCCACACAGTTAATAAAAAAGATGCCAAATCTGTAGCTGTTTGGTAGTCTCCAGCAAATGAGTTAGAGTCTCAGCTCAGCTGATAGTGGTTGGAAAAACTGCAAATCCCCAAAAAATGTCAAGTTTTAGCATACCCCCAGAATAATTTAGAACTCCTTACTGTCCATCTGTCCTGAAAACCTGAAAAGAGAAAGTGCTGTAGGATTTGAATCTCATTCCTTTTCTTGGAGACCTCTCAGAAGGTGCACTGGTTCGTGAGGAGGGCACATAAGGAGTTTTCATTGCTGTTTGTTGCACGTAGTTGGATGTTAAA